>JAJIYU010000231.1:0-61118 GCA_030144865.1 Tinospora cordifolia | reverse complement strand
TTGATCGCGATCTTCGTCATTGATCTCGTCAATAAGTACCGAGCGATAACTTTTCTTTCCACCGCCTCGACTTCCTTCCTCAGCACTTATTGTTCCTTTATACCTACTCAGTTCTTCTTGGACTTCTCTCCCGACGCCTTGTCTACCAGTCTTCCTACCCCTAACCTTATTGGTCGACGACCGGTCTCTGTCCTTTGCTTGCCATCCTCCTTGTGCCACTTGCTGGTCGCTCCGTCCCATTTGCTTTCCGGTCACCATTGTTTTTTTCAACGCGACTTTCCGGTCAGACGGTCAAACGACTTCCACACAATTACAACAGTTATTATATGGATGTATGTAATGACTTGTAGGAAGTAATGAACTCATGATTTTACCAGATTCTCTTGTTCACATTTCCCCAGCCCCAGTTGTCCGTGCTTTTGCTTGGAAGAATGCCATTTTGATTTTATGAATCTTCTGATTCATGACCCACTGAACCATGTGAAAATTTTCATTTTTTTACTAAATCTCTAATGATCCAAGAGTGAGTCATATAGAAAATCTTATGGTTCATGATTCAAATCGATTGTAGATTTCCAGACATATTTTCTTTTGCTAGTGTATAAATGGTTCAATTGCACACATATACAAAAATAATGAATGACTGCTAATGCTAATTTCCGGCAGCATCACAATAGTATCAGCCAACTAAAATTAACATTAGTCTTAAAAATTAATTGTAAAAGAACTCTCTTAAACTATCAATAGCATAACTCTGTAATCCTATTACAATTCAATTTAGATGTTCCTAGAAGTTTTTTTTATTACGATTGAAATAATAAAAGTGAGGTTTACTATGGAAACCATCTAGATTCATTGATTTCAATGTGCATGACGCCTGGGGGCTTGACTCTATATGGGAGAGGTTGTGTGGAGGCTTTGTGTAGGCGAAGCCTCGGTGCTATCAGTCATGTTTATATATAGCTTCTTATAAAAATAATAATTGCATGCACACACACACACACACTCTCATCGAAGATGATTTTTAGACATTACTTATGGTTGCTCATTATGATTTAAAATTTTCTAGCAAGATTCTTCTTTAACTTTTCTCGGAAGAGCATATTCCTTTGAAATTTACTAGTTTGTTGCTTGTGGATTGATGTTTGCTTTACACAGGTAAAAGATGTGCTTGATTTAGAGTCAGTACACATGACATATCTTGCTGATTCACTGCGACTGTGAGTCGAATTTCTTTGAAGAATTTACATTCATAACTTTTTTGATCTTTTTCTCAAGGTTTATAATCTGTGGCTTGGTTGAAAGGGACCTCTAGGATAAATTTGCCATGTCATCAGTGTTGACCTAAGCTCTTTGATTGAAGCTTTGTGTTTTTGTTAAATTATCATAATATCTCATATTTATGAATTGTTAAATCTAGAAGTCCTTTGAGCCAATAGAAGTAAACTTAGAAGCCTTGCTCTAGTGAAATCAAAAGAGGAAGAAGTAGAATGGTGATAAACTATAAACTATTAAAACACTTATGATAATAGTTATAGAATCTTGTAGAAGAAATTGTTAGTTAATATACAAAATTCAGTAGTAGTTCTCTAAATTAGATTGTAAAAGTGGATATTGGTAAATTCTACTAACTATAGAATCTATTCCTTGGACAACAATTACGTGCTGAGAAGGATTATTCAAATGCTTAGTTAAGCCCTTTGGAGTACAAAATGCACCAATTATTTTCCATGAAAGGATGGATAAAATGTTTAAACCATTTT
Organism: Tinospora cordifolia; assembly: GCA_030144865.1. Classification (NCBI taxonomy): domain Eukaryota; kingdom Viridiplantae; phylum Streptophyta; class Magnoliopsida; order Ranunculales; family Menispermaceae; genus Tinospora; species Tinospora cordifolia. The sequence goes on along the minus strand of JAJIYU010000231.1, from coordinate 59,355 downwards.
CACATTTTTGTATATTTTGTATAGATGATATGCTTTTTTTTTTTTTTTTTTTTTTTTGTAAAAATGGATTAAGTCATTTTTATCATTTAGAAAGAGTTCAAAATCTTTAATGAAACATAAGATACTAGTAAGTAAAAAAGAAAATAAAACTATTTAAAGAGCAAATGGAATTTTCAGGAAGAAACATACGTAGAGGAAAAGTTAAGTTTCAACCTCATACAAGAATACAAATCGTTAAATTTCTTGATAAAGTAGAAGAAATTAAAAAACTTCAAAACTTTTTAGGTAATAAATTATGAGCAAAAATTTATTTCTAATCGTGGTATATTTGTTTGTCCTTTTGTTTGATAGGTTACAAAAAATGGTTGCCAAATATTTTGATATAGAAGATTTTAATTTAGTGCAAAGATCAGTGAGAGTCACATGAGGTTTTTCCTTTGGAAGAAGGAGGATGAGAATAAGAGCCAAAACCTTGTGAAGTGGGATCAAGTGTGCAAAGAAATTCAGCAATGAGGGTTGGGAGTGGGAAGTATGATTAAAAGAAACATTGCTTTGAGGGGTAAATGGTTGTGGAGGATGTATGACAAGCCGGATGCTACGTGGGCTAGAGTTATTAAGAGCATTCATGGCTCAAAAATGTTAGGGAAAGAGGCTGGCCTTAATAAAAGATGCAGCCATAGGGCTCCTTGGAAGGATATTTTCAGCATTTATGACAAGGTAAAGGAAAACATTGTTTGGACAGTAGGGAAATGTGACAAACTGGACTTTTTGGGGGGGGAGAAATGGTGCGGTTCTGAAATTCTAAAGCAAAAATTCATCAATGCTTTTAGACTTTCTGACATGAAGGAAGCTCCGATAGCTAGCTTTAGATCTAGAAACACTACGAATAACAGAAGTTTTTGGGGGTGGAATCTACATATAAGTAGGAACATAGGAGAAGGAAGTGTTCAAGAAATTAGTGAACTGATGGACATGCTGCAGAATTTTAATGAAGAGGAAGACAGTAGTGAAGACCAGCCAATGTGGATGGGTAAAGGTTTCAAAAAATTCTCAGTCAGATCCTTTTTGAACCAGCTTAATGATAGGAGGACAAATCAACAATTTCTGCCAGTGGATTTCATATGGAATACAAAAGTCCCAACAAAAACAAAACTGTTAGCTTGGTTACTTAGCCTAAATAGGTTAAACATTTCATATTATCACTTTAACCCATCCATATGTTTATTGTGTAGGGATAGTTTAGAGACAAGCGGCCATATTTTTGGTCCTTGTAAGATGATCCAACAACTTTGGAGTAGATGGTCTAAACACTATGAAGATTTTGATCCTCCCATGCCTCATGATCTTTTTAGAATTCCGGACAGCATAGCGCATAAAAGGTTGCAGCAATACTGGAAGATCATTATATGTGCATTTTGGTATACAGTATGGGAAGAAAAGAATAAAAGACTCTTTTTCGATAGGTTTAGATCAGATATAGCTATTTGGGAACGTTCCAATGTACTTTTTTCTACTTGGGTCTCTTGTACTAAGCAAGGAAAATGATATAGTTTTGGGGATTGGCTATGCCAAGTAGCAAAAATCTTGCATAGTCTGTACTTTTGATGTATATAGGGCCTTGATATCTCATCAGGCTCTTTTATTAGCTTTTAATACAATAGTTTCTTTTCAAAAAAAAAAAAAAAGAAAAAGAAAAAATTTAGTGCAAAGAGACCACAAAATTATCAAACCTTTAGCTTTTCCAAAAGATGGTTTAATAAAATAAATCAAACAGATGCTGCTGGTATAGTTTGGGGAACATTATTATACAAATATCGGAAAAGATAGTTCTTCTAAACTATTAGAAATAACCATTTATCAAACTGGAAAATTTGACGAGTTAAAAAATTTTAGTACAGGTTTACAGATATTAAGAATAGTTAGAGCTTTAAATGCTTTTCATCTATACATTCAAAATGATACGTTTACCATTACAAGATATTGTAATAAGGAATCATATAATAGAATTTTATAAAAGGAAGTCGAAAATAAAGTCTTCCAGAATTGAAAAAATCATTTACTAGTAAACAATGGATAGAGGTTTGAATGCTTTAGCATATTATTTTTTAGCTACCAATGCATATGCAAATTACGTAGTCTTTAAAGGATTTTATAGAGATATTTTTAATACATGCCGAAAAGTTTTAGAAAATAAAGAAAATTATATGAAAAAGCTAGTTTTGAAGGTTATATTTCATTTGATGAAAAATTGTATTTGAAAGGTTAGCTTTCGATTTTCTGCATGCAATTAAAAAAAATAGCTATCAAAAAGTAGCTTAAGAAGATAGTTTGAAAAATCTACAAAACAATCTAGATTCTTTACAAAAACAACTATGTGGTAATAGTCAAAAGATAGTCAGGAAACTAATTGTTGAAGAAATTATAGTGATGATATTAACAAGCCTTTTGCATCTCCAAGAATCATTTTAGATAAATTTGGTGAAAATTAAAATAATATACTTGTGGATTAGCACAAAGGTTTTTTCATTAAATGTAGGAATTTATTGGTCAATTTCTCATGGACTTCACTAAAATTCATCAATATTATTAATGGAAATGGCTATGCGTAGGGTTGTTATTAAGGTAAAGAATTGTTTATTTTTTAAAAAAATTATGGTAAAGTGCTTGTATGTATTATTAAACTAGAGTATATTGATGATAGAGTAAGAAAGCAAAATTGTGTTTCTACTTATGCAAAAATAAATTTAAATATGAAGAGCTATGAAAATATCAAAAGAAATTTTCAAGGATAAAGAAATGAAGTTTAACACTTAATTCTTATTGGACTTTGGACTGGTCAACCAAATTGTCTTTACAGATCCAGAGCAAATAAAGTTGTTTGTAAAAAAAAAATGTAGGGGCAGTTCTATGTCTTCTCAAGATATCAGTGTTTGGATGCCGTTATTAATTGAAATCAACCTGAATGGACAAGAACTTGTGGCATCATATTTACTGAGCACAAATTATTCTTAATGACTATGACAATAATATGAGAATAATAAGGCATGGTCCATCATGGTTTGTGACCAGGCTCTTAGAGAGCAAAGTCTGCATTGGAGAGCAAGAGTGATTTGTGTTGATTTTTGGTTGTGAAAATGATGGAAAGTCATTCTCTAGTTGTTGAGAATTTTTATCAAACAAGTTGTTATGAAGAAAATTATTATGATGTTTTGTTCTTGTCCAAACTGACTAGTGGATAATAGTGGGTGTAACATGTAAGAGCCAAATCTCAATCCAACCCAAACTAGCTTGAGTTAAAAAGTTAGAACCCTCTCTAATCCAGCCTGCACTTGAACCAACCCAAACTCAGCCCATAGAGTGTGTGGTACAATATAGGCCAATGTTCTAATTTGCAAATTTGTGCAATTCTATGAAATTTTGCAAATTTGTTAGTTCATTTCATGTATGCAATTTTGTTACTATGCTCGATTATATGTTGGCATTACTCAATTAGTTGCTCAATCTTTTTTAACTGTTAAAAGAAACAGTATTGTATTAATTTGGATGTGAGAATAATTACAAAAGTTCAAAATATTCACTCATTGTTGACCATGGTATGCCAGTTTATATGCTTTTGTCCTACAATTTATATTTATGAAGTATTGGTTTTGCAGATTTCCTTCTCTATTGCTATTTTAACTTCAACCTTGTCCCCCCTAATTTCATTCAGTATCATGTTTCAGATGTTTTCTATCGGATGACACTAAAGATGTAGCTGCCATCATTGAGAGCATTTTGCAATGTGCGTTAGATTTCCACTCATGCTTTATTGGCAATAATTGGGAGATTGGATTAAATGAAAGAGATTCGCCCCAGCTTAACTTTTCCCAGGTAATTTTTGCAGGACTTCATATCAATATTATTGGTTTTGGTGTTTGGTTTAGGTGCATAATTTTGCAATGATCCTTTTGGACAGGAGTCAATCTATGTAAAGTTTGAAGTTGATTTTACTTGTGTGCATGACGTGCAATGGATCACATAATCAAATTCAAAGCGTTAATTTTATGACTGCTAATGATGATTGTGAGACTACAAAGGAATCAACAGTATTTGGGATGATTATCAAGAGGGAGAAATATGAGATGTTATCATCCAGAGAACTAAGGAAGGCAAAATAGTTATTCTAGAAGTATATAATCAACTTATTCCAATAAAGTCTACAGGAACTTGTTACTGCTGTACTAGGACTCTAGGAGAATGTGAATGTAGAGATAACCCTTTGATAAAAAATTGAAAGATGAAAAATGGAATTGAATATATTTGAGGTTGATGATACTTTTACCAATATTGGGAAAACCATGGTGCGCTGTACGGATAAGCTCTTTTGCTGGCTTTTACGCTTGGTAGGAAGACTTTCTCAGCTGTTATTTCATTGGGATGCTGTTGCTGATACAAGGATGAGAGCAAAACAGTTGGACATGTGTCAATTTTTCTATCATGATGTGGATATTGTTTGTAGAGATGTCACTGATTATAGGACTCGTCATCTTGATAGCTGTTGTGTGGAGTCTGCGAATGGAGCACAACAATCAAATGAATATTTAAGAATAAGGAGAGATTTTTGTGCAGTATGGAATTTTTCCTTGGTTTTTGCCTCCATTTGGAAATCTGTTTTCACTTTGTATAGGGGCTTATCTTTTGGGAAATGGCTTTTAGGTTGGAACCAATTTAGGATTCTAGTGTATCATGTGTTTTTGTCTCTTGAATGAAATAATGTTCTTTCCATTTCTCTTCTTGTTAAGTTTTTCATTCTTCTTAATAAAATTATTTGTAGACTAGCAATTGGGTGTGTATATGATTGATTAGTGTTTTTCTTCAATTCATACTAAATAATTTATAAATTAAAAAAGGTTAGGCGTATGTGTAGGGGTAACCACGGTTTGGTCTTAGAAATTGGGCGGAATGATTATTTCAGTTTGGAGCTGGAAATGAAACTGCCCTCAAGGTTACGATTCCAGTTCTGGTTTTGATTTGTAACCCTTTTCTAAAATTATGTATATATATATATATATGTGTGTGTGTGTGTGTGTGTGTGTGTGTGTGTGTGTGTATCTATATAGTAATAAAATTAATATTTGTAAAATAAACATCTATTTCTTTTGACAGATTAATCTCAAGTTATAAACTTTCTTTTTTTGAAAAAGAAACATAATTTGTTGATTTTCAAAGTGGAGATGAGAAATCTTAATAATAGTTTCTATTATTAATATTCATAATAGTTTCCAGTTTCAAAAAAAAAGTGGAGATGAGAAATCTCCTTATCCGACTAAAAAGAGAAATATGTCACAAGCCAAAAACTGCAATATGACAAAAAGTTTAGGCCAATTATTACAAACCTTGGAGAATATTTTGCCAATTTCTAGTCCAATTTTTGTAGCTATAGCCCTTCCCCAATTTTGTTGAAGAAACATATGTTGCAAAAAGGATCTTTGATCTTTCCAGTACATGGTTTGGCCTTTTTTCTTTGATCTTAAATATTGCAAAAAAGGCACATTCAATAGTCCTTCACTTTAATGGTGATGTTGGCCCAAAAATTTACAAGCTGATCTTGTTCTGAAATCTACAACTGGGCATGCTTCTCCCTCCATTTGTTCCACACCCATATCAAGTTATAAACTATATTTAGTATAATTTTTAATTATAATGAAAAATAAAAAAAATGGGGGAACTGAAATCAACAGGAATTTGAACTTGAACCTTCATTTAAGGGACGGTTCTTTGGATTATAATGGTGTAAAAGTTACACCAACTGTTGTGAAGTATTTTCTTTAGATTATAGTGGTGTAAATGGGTTGGATAATGAGTAACTGTTAAGTATTTTCTTTAGATTAGAACGTTGTAAAGTAAGAATTTTCAAAAACACACTGAAAAAAAGGTTAGAAATGTGCTGTCATGCTTTAGAGCACCAACAATAGAGTTTAGACTTTAGATTAGTGTCTTAGGGATTATTGTGATTGCTAGAAAAATACTAAAGTACAAAAAAAGTTGTCACGCCACTGGAGAATGTGGTAAATGATCTTGGTACGTGCAAGGCCTGTGGTATTGAAGCACTTATTGTGATTGTTAGACATATCTGTTTCTGCAAGTAGAAGGCTACTTAGGAAAGGACTAGGGCTTGTCTGCTACCCCGTCACTTTAGCACAAAATTTCTATTTCTATTGTTGTTTTTCCTCTCAAAATAAAATTTATATAATTCCATAAATATATTGATAACTGCTATTATTTCGGGACCGTCAAGTTTTCTCGGGATTTAATAGCACTCTCTCTCTCTCTCTCTCTCTCTCTCTCTCTCTCTCTCTCTCTCTCTCTCTCTCTCTATCTGCCTTCTTTTATGTTTTCTTTGCTTTTATAAGTTTACCATGACAAAATAATCTATGAATTGATTATAGACATTTAAATCAAGTGTAGTGGGAATCATATCAAATATGAGTTGGACTTTAATTAATGGGGAAAGCAAGAGTGTGGACCTCTCTAATGACATTCATTTTGCACGAGGTATTAATTATTTGTAGACTAGCAATTGGGGGAACCATTTTCAGTCCTTGTTGCGTTGCATTACATTAATCATCTATGAGCAATTTAACCTTTCTTGAATTATAGTGATCCTTAATGTACAGCATAGCCCTTCTTGCCTCTTTATCTCCTTCTATGGCCATCCTTCTTGTATTCTAGGTTGTTCCTATCATTTCACAAGAGCCATGGCATTACCACCAAAAGTTTTTTTTTTTTTTTTGGTCTTTTAAAATCTTCCTTAGCCATAGTTGAATTTGGATCCAACACGTTCCCCAGTTGTCAGTGTAGGTCACTGTGCCTTGAGCTGAAAAAAATACCTCCATGCATCATTAGTTGTGGGATACACAAAGAATAGATGATGATAGTAATTTGCTTTGGAGCACATAGTGCAAACATTCTAAGGGATCCAAGGATCTTGATATATTATTTTAACATCTTTTCCATTCTTGAAGACACTCTTGACGCCATCCTTTTCCGCGTCTTCTACAACTTTTTCTAAAGCCAAAGCTGATTTATCAAAATTAATTAGTTGGCCTTATGCATCAAAATTAATTTCTAGATATTTATTAAAATCCATGTAATTTGTTTAAAAAGAAAGGAGAATTTTCATTGATATGTATAATAAAGCTAAAGAAGGAGTCAAGAAAAGACTCTTACACCAAAACCCAGCTCCAACACAGACTACAAAATATTCCCCCACCCTCGCATCCAATCTGAGATGGAATAATCCATGTAATTTTAAAGCAAGGTCTTTCTTTCAAAGCATTTTGAAGGTTGACCCTGATGAATATTTAGCTGCCATCGACTAAAAAAGGGGTCATCAAAGGGTTGTTTCTACATATATTGATCCCTACTATCTTCTGATTATGCTCTACTTCGATAAGTGTTGCCAATAATCCTTCAGCATACGTCAAGAACAGGATTGTCGAAAGAGGGTTTCCTTGTTTGAGACCTCTTTTTGATTTTGTGACAACACTCCTTCCCTAATTACTTTCTAAGCCAATTTATTAAGTCCAAAATCACTTGTTAAGAAAACTCTTTATTTAATTTAAAAACCCTTTCTGCAATTGAAAAATAGTATTTTTGAATAACATTATATTCCAAATTATACCCTCATAGGGTGTCAAAATGTTAAAATTATTGAGGACAGGCCTTTTTTGGGTAAATTTATAAAGGTAGTAGGCTGTGTAAGTTGTTACAGTGGTTGGCTATTTATGTAGTTACTGTCAACGAGCGTTTTGGCACTTTGGTGGCAACGAGTCTTTATCATCAACTATCCATGTATCCATATAATGGTAGTATAGGTTACAATTCTTTATTTGTCATTCTATGTTGTTTTTATAGAACTTTATGTTAGTTACTGGTGGGATGAAATATCCTTATATCCCATCCCATAACATTGGCAGAGTTCTAGTATAGCTTCACATCACACACTGACTATGTAACTCATTGTACCTTGTGCAAATTTTGTGACTATTTCCACTTAAGAAGTGCCAGGCAGGAATGAACGCTATGCTTTTGTGTAACCTGCTATTCAGGGCCTCTATTTGCTATCCAAGAGTATCTTAACAAGTTACAACTAATGTCACTTGTTTGATTTTGATCATTTAGCCTTTCTGCATTGTAAAATCTGATTTAATAACAATATGATATTTTATATGTGGTGAGGATACTTAGAAGTTAGTGTTTTGGTCTAAAATTCAATAAATAATGATCTTGAAAATCTTACTTCATATATTTTTTTTTCAAAAAACTCATTTTAATGTTTGAAGGATAAAATGAATCGATTAGCAAATCTCTGCCTATTGTGTAGCATGCAACTTTTTGCCCCTTTTTATGTTTCATTTTTTATCCTCCTAACATTGAACATTTTACTTTTATTTGGCACTATTCTTTGTTAATTTTTAAGAACATATTTATGCTTTTACTCATATCCAACTCAACATAAGTAAGACTTTTCCCAACTAAATGGGATTAACTACATGAATCTGCTTCTGCTACTCACTCTATGCAGGGATAAGTTGACATCTAAATCATAAGCAGTTAGTTTCTTTAATTATTTATTTACATGTTATTTTAGGCCTTCATTTACCTCAATCATTCTCATAAATTGATATGAGGCCACTCTTCCAGCCAGGGCACCTGAGGGTCTCGTTGTATGTATACAAACCACCTTAGTTGATTATTTCTTATTTCCAATTGGGTTTTTCATCTACAATAGTAGCTTAAATGTTTAACCACATTTTGATCTTAACATTCCCATTCTGACCCTTTCACTGCTACAAACCCATTTTTATTTTAATTGTTTTAAAGTACTACATCAAACAACAATTGTTAAGATTTCATTTTGGCTCAATATATAACTAACAGTAACTTGCATAGGTGCTAATATAATTAATTACTGTTTAGTTGCTATTTTATGGTAAATAATGAAAATAACTCTTTTTTTTACTTGTGTATTCAATTCTTATTGAAGCATTTTGTGTATTTGTGGGCATACCATCAATTGCAGGTTTTCACTATCAAAGCAACATTTGAGAAAAACCTGAGAGAACTATACCTTTGTTATCTCAAGTCCCCTAAACACAGAGATTCCAGTCTTTGTCATTTCTGGGAATACCTCAACTATAATGACTACTACTCGGATGTCATTGGTAATGGAATAAACCAATATTCCTTACTAGGCATTTCATGAGTGCTGGGACAGATGGAGAGCACTCCTTCTACCTTAAAGCAAGGTTAAGAGATGAGATGATGCATTGGCACCAAATTTCATATGATTGTGATGAGCCGGACACACTGAATTGTATGTATTGGTTTGCCTATCTCAAATATTGCACCAATGAAAAAGAAAATCCAGGCACCAAATTTCAAATGCTAATGGTCTGTAGTGCTCTCACAGCTAGTTTCCAGCCGTCCCTTAGCATTCAACACTACCAATTGTTGCCAACCAATTCTGCATAGGTAGGAGGAATATTGGGAGCTTTATATTTGCAAACAGATTGACAAGCTATGTTTGAGGAAAGATTCTGCTGAGCCAAACTCTTCAGTTGGCAGTGTGGAGTTATTTTTATGTAGTTTCTTCAGTTGAGCTTTTCAACAAGGTTTCGACTTGTGGGATATGGTACGAAGGAAATGAAGTTATACTGCATTCATTAGGATTGTGTTATTGGATTTTATCTTTCTTGGTGTTCTTGGTGCTGTGTTCGTGCTGGCATTATTTGAGAAATGTTTTGTATGAAGAACTGCTCTTTTGTGTCAAAATGCAGCATTTAATAATGTTGACTTATTTATGTAGGCTCGTCAATTGAATTATTTTGACAAGGTTCATTTTGAGGGGTAAGGTGCTACGGAAGGACTTGAAATACACTAGTTGAGGTTTTTCTCAGTATTCATGGCATGTGGTGTTGTTCATGCCAGCATTATTTGTAAAAAGTGTGAGAAATGTATCATTAATGCTCAAACTCTTTGAGAAGAACAATGGAAAGAATAAGAATTTGGTTTTTGGCGTGGCACAGAATTTTTCTATTGCTACTGATGTTATTAGGCACTTCTAGTTCCCAAGCGCCCTATTCATGACATGTATTTCATATTCAAATTAATATAAATAGTTGTTTCTGCACTGGAAAAAGAAAAGAAAAAAAGAAGTGTAATGCAGGGTTCTGTTGATGCTGATAGATTCATCCCTTTGGCACCATAGTGAAGTTCTGGGCCCATACTCAATTCAACAGTCTTTTTTTCAATTACATATGGTTGGCTGTATAAATTTTCTTTGTAGTAAAGTTCTAGATCCATTCCAATGTGCTAAACGTCAGCTCTTGCTCAGTGGCACCAGGCGTACATCAGGTATTTCAATCACTTCCACTCAAACTCATTATGTTCAGTCAATTGATCCTTTGCTTTGTGTGCTTCATGCTCTAGAGTTGCCTCTTAAATAGATTTTTAGCTTTTGATGGTAAATCAACTACTTGGTTTGAATGCATACTAACTTATACTAAATTGTACGAGCTCTCTAAGTTTCCATATGATCTCTATTTGTGAAATTCTGTATGAACAAGTGGTTGGTACTTGGTAGATCATATTCATAACATGACCCTACGCTAACTTTTCTATTATTTCTTTTATCTTGGCATAATAGAAAATTGTGTGATTTAGGTCAGTTGGGTAGTCTTTCGTTTACTTCGTTGAGTTATGGGTTTATTTTATCTTTTTTATTTTTTAAAGAAACAGTTTCCATTACCAATGATATAAGCGTAATTACATACAGAAAGTGACAACCCACACACACCCATCCCACCAACCCGCCATCCTTCAATTACAAAACATTACCCCCACCTCTTTAGCCAATCCAACATGGAATATTTTAATTACAACACTTAATTATCGTTGTTTGGTTTTGATGATGCTTAATTACTCCAGCAATGAGATTACTGCACGTATGAGCTTGGTTTTGAATGTGGATTTACACATTGATATTGACTCTCTTAACTTTGCACTTTATTTCACAGTCAATTTTTCTACAATAGCCTTACGTCGATGAGTTGATCAGTACTTTTACTTTTCGTATCTTTTTGAGGCTTCGGTGTCTTAAGTTAATATGTAGGCATCTGACTAATCCTAGGAGGTTGTAAGCCCTTAGACCACAAGAAAGCACCTCTTGAAATCCCCCAAAAAATTCGTAGTTGAGCTCCTATGTACCTTCAAGAGAAAGTGAATTGATTGTTGAAAACTGTTCTTAAATTAGGAGATGAAGCTGTCTTTACTTAACGAGGCCTGAATTGAAATTGTATTAACATGTATTTTGTTGAAATTTTAATTTGTCTGAGCAAATGAATTTCATCAGTGATATAGCCGGTATGATGGTTTTCATTTTTACAGTGAAGTAAACATTAGAAGAATTGGACAAGATGGTCATATTGGAAAACAAAATTTATTTGACACCCGTATTTAATTGTAAATATATAAAATCCATTAGAAGATTGATTACATGGGACGTTGTCCTGAGCCAAAATTAAAATAAATAAATAAAGGTGATTGTGTGGTATTTAAAAATAAATAAAAGAAATTCATGTAATATATGATGTGTTCAATGCATGTAATAAAGGTGATTGTACTCATACATATGTAACAAGTAAAGTGCATGTAATAAAGGTGATTGTACTCATGCATATGTATTATCTGAAGCTATCAAGTCTCACATGCAAACTTCTGCTATTCATAAAATGCTCTTCTTGTGTTTGACTGATAGTGAATTGGGAAGTAAATAGCAGGATAACCACTTCCAGAACAACAATAATAATAGTAAAACTAGTATTTGTAGTCTAAAGTGATGGATGATCTAAATGATGAAATCATTTTTAGTAATAATACAAATGGTAGCAAATGTTGGTTAGATTTAATGGCGCTTATTTAAACTCTATTCAAATCAGATGTTTGATGTGTTTATTTTTTTAAATAAATGAATTTTCTCTTTTCATTTTTAATTAAAGCTGAGTGCAGGACTATACTGATTTGTTCACACAGCCTTCATCTGAGCAATTCAGTAGCTTAATTTTGGGCTTGCCTTCTGCCTTTTTTAAGAGGTTAACTTGTGTTAGCATTTCAAATAAATATATTAAAACAATACAAGTAGTTTAGACTATGAATTTTTTTTTTTTCTTTGAAAAGGCTAAAAAAATCTCTATCTATATACTTTATAAATTCTTTGTACGTGGAGAAAGACACAATACGGAATCGAAGATTAAAAGATATTGGCCCTGATCCTGATGTTTAAAAAACTGAAGTGGACGTCAGAAGAAATTGTGACTGGCGCCACTTTATAAAGTATTACCCTTGTGGGCATTGCAATCATTTGTGTACAGCAAGGCAATGAAAGGGTGATGTAGTAGTTTGGGTTTTAACTTGTTGGCACTTAGATCTGATGTTATGTGACATTTGTTGTGTTTTGGTTCTAGGGTTTTTGTAACTATATACATAGCAAGCATACTGATTTACTCTTTTATCTGTATTGTGGGACTTCTATGTCAAATGAAAAACTAGGTGGTTAGATTGTCCATTTCTCATTTCAAATGAATAACACTTATTTAATAACCACCATACAACATCAAAATCTTAGTAGTAGTTTTAACAATAGGCATTTAAGAATTTTTACTTCAAATCTAAACAGACGAAGATTAGAGAATGAGATTTTGTATCAGAAATGCAACTTCTTAGTACAATAGGGCAACAAGAAAGCATTTTTTGAACTAGCAGGTCAGGGTTTTGAAATTTTTTAAAATTTTCTTTAATAGAAAGTGAGTGTCTTTTTTTTTTTTTTTTGTTCAGTAAAGTGTGAAATTATGTTAGATAGTTTGCTTGGCTTGTTTAGTATATCACAAATTGTTGTAATCATTTTTAATAAATAAATAAATATATGTGAGTGAAGGAAAAATCTCCATCCATGTTCTTTATAAATTATTAACAATATCAAATAATTTGGTTATGGAAAAATATATTTTGTTGGGTACATGTATACTGTAAACTACCCAAACATTTACATAGAATAATGGCAAAGTGTGGAATCAAGGATGGGGATTGGGGAATTCCTTTTCACTTGAAGAAAAAATTAAAAAAAAAAAAAAAGGATGGAGAAGTAAAAGGATGTTCTTCCTGGTAAAAGTAAAACTATAAGCAAGAAAACCCAAAATGGTGATCACTTTAATCTAATCGTTTGCTAAAAGAAACGTATAATCCGGGAATTCAATCACGCTGTTGATTTAAAGTGCGACAACAGCTAAATTTTAAAAAATAATATAAAAAGGAAAAAAAAAAGGGAAAGTGCAGCGCATGGCCTTGGTCAACAAGCCATCAAACAGGGTCCAACTTCAGCTTTTAATCCATTTAATAATTGTGCTAAAAGTTCGACGCGACGAAGAAAAGAATCAACCCGTTACAGCTGTATTATCAGCCCCTAACCTTACCTGAATTGTCCGTTTTGCCATTGTATGTCGCCTCTCTTGCCTTTCTATTTATTTATTCATTTTAATTTCACACCGCGGTTCCTTTCTTATTAAGGATTACTAACAGTCAACCCAAGTGTGTATATATATATATATTTATTTATTTTTCTAATTTTTGAATTTGCATAATTTTATTTATTTACTTTTATCAAAACAGGACAAGCTTTATCAGGCATTCCTTTAAATTTCTTGTTGCCATTGTTTACTATTAACAAAATTAGATCAGTTTGATTTTAACTTTTTAATGGAAGAGTTTTTTTTTTTTTAACTTTGTTACTTGGCTTATGGAAGAAAATGATATAATTATTTAGACTATAATCATATTAATCATTTTAGATTGAACATATTTGAAATATTAGTCATTTTGTAGTTGTAATGCTATTAAAAAAAACATAAATTTGATCAATTTGTCACACAACTAGCTTTAAGTGTAGTTTTTGTACAAATTTAAAAAATACAACCTTTCTTCTTATTTTTCAGGTTAAGCATTAATTTTTTACAAAACACTAGGAATATGGTTAACAAGAGGTTTTCAAACTGTTATTTGTCTTCACAATGTTGTTTATTCTTTACGAAGAGTGGAGAGTCTGTGAATCATCTGTGTTCTTCATTGCCCTTTTTGGGAGATGGAGTGATTCCATTTTCATGCAAGATCATCTTTGTTGTGTTTGCTTTTGAGAGAGGGTTGATAAGAAATGGAGAGACCACCCAGTTGTAGCCAATTTAATAGTGATATTGTGTGTATGAAAGGCGAGGAAATGTAAGGCTTTTCAAAGACAATGTCATCCTTCTTAGGAAATATGAAAAGAATTTTAGTCTCTTACGTCTTTTTAAATTAAAAATTGTACTTTTTCTTTGAAGTATTCTATATTAGTTTGGCTTAGCGGGTGAGACAATGTTTTACATCCTTAGGCGGGATAGGAGTGAGTTAAAATTATTTTTATTGGGCATTTCCATTCAGTTGAATGTTTTATTTTTCTTTCTTCTAATAAAATCTTGTGTTTCCTTAAAAAAAAATGTCACTACTCCTAAAATCAGATTTTGATACTTGTATTTTTATGCCTATTTTTACATATATTAACAACATATATTGTTATTATAGTTATCAAATTGTATTATATTAAATTAATTAATTAAATTTTAAAATAAAAGTGAGATTTATTATAAGGCAAGACTTACAAAATATGTGTAGGTAGTTTAATTACATGTATAATATTTTGTGCTTATCTTGATGTCATTCTACAAAATGGGTATTGTCAAGTGAGTTTTAAATTAATAATTAAAATTTTTTTACTCAAATTATGTCAAAAATTGGTTATAGTTTTAAATAATTTTTATTATTACTTTAGATGATAACAATATTTCCAACAGTTTATTTAATAAATAAGTAAATAAATAATTTTTTAACACTTGAAGGGTATTTGGGGATACTTTTGGAACTGGGAGGTGCATTTAGGAAGCGACATTCTATCTGGCCACATTCTCCTGAGCTGTCTCTCTCTCTCTTACGTAACTCACCGGGGCTCTCTTACTTCAAATATTAACAGCCAGATACATAGTCGGAAACTAATTTTATAGTCGTAGACAGATCATCGTCATCAATTTTCACTTCGTTCAGCTCAAGAAGATGCAACAGGTAGCAACAAGAAAAAAAAAACCCTAATTCAAGATCAGCATTCGTTCTTGCTTGTTCAAATCTCAATCAGTCTTCACTAAGACTCCGTGTGTGTGTGTGTGTGTGTGTGTTTGGTGGTTTTCGTGTTCAGACGAGGACAGTTAAAGTAGGGAATGTTTCAGATCTAGCGGGAGAAAGAGAGGTTGCGGAGTTCTTCTCATTTTCTGGAGAAATCGAGCACATTCAGATCCAACAGTTCTCGCTCTTTTCCTCTCTATCTCTTTCTTTCTGTTTATTTTCTGCAATTTTTTCATTCTTTTTTATTATTATTTTACTGTTAAATGTTGGTTTAGTATCTTTTTTTATTGGTTGAATAAGATTTTATTTACTATTTATTTATTTATTTTGTGGATGCAGTGGCGTTGGACAATCCAAGACTGCTTTTGTTACATTTAAGGACCCGAAAGCACTGGAAATTGCGTTGCTGTTATCGGTAAATATTTAATCTTTGTTAGCATCATTGCTTTATTATCATTATCAGAACAAAAAACCTTGTCTCTGTTCGAAGAATTTTCTAAAATCGTCATCTGAAGAAAAGAAAGTATGATAATACTATATATCTGAAAAAAAAGGAACTTAGTTTTATTGCTAATAAACTATTTCGTAAGCAAATGGCTCAGCACTGATTGTTTCTCTACTAGGATGATGACGACTAGATGATATGCTTTTCAAAGAATTTATTTATTTATTTTTTTTGAGAAGAAGTATCTAGTAGGTAGAATAAGCAGTACTCTGCGGCTTTCCAGGCCTGTAATCTTTATATGAGGTGCGGAGATTTTATTGAGATTATAAATGCTCGGACTGATTGTGTGAAACACTCTTAATCATTAGCTTATGCTTCTTCTGTCCAGATTGATAGAATTACATTAATATAGATTATAAAAAATGGCAACAGTCACGCAGTCACCAGCCGTATCCACAGTCACGGCGTATCCACAGTCACGCAGTCACCAGCCACAGCTATAGTAACCGGCGGCCATTCATCCACGGTTATCTACAATATATAAATACAATAAAAAGTCTATAAATATCGTGTATGAAGTGCAAATTGTAAGACTAGAGAAACAAAAAGAAATTCAAAGAGAGAAGTAAAATTAAAAGAGATTTTCTCTAATAGTGGTATCAAAACAGGTGCCCTCAGTGCTGCTACTATTGCTCGCGATTCGTCGTCGCTGCACTTACCTTTTCAATTCTTTTCATTAAAGGCTCCATTTCCTTTTATTCCTTTGTTTTCACGTTTTCTCTCCACTTTCTCCTGGTTCCCTCTTTTGACCTTTTGTTTTTTACTTATATTCCTCTTTTTTTGGTCCACTTGATTCCTCTTATCACACCTCCATATGAACGAAAAGTTAGCTTGCGCCAGCCACAAAATAGACATTCACCCAATGAAAATGAGCAGACCGCGAACACAAACAACTAGGGGCAATGTGAGCAAGAGCACGAACAAACAATTTGGGCAGACACAGGCAGTAGCACGGATAGGCAGATCTTGATGAAGAACATGAACAACAGAACTAAACACGCATAGAAATGCGCAAATCTAGGCTAATGGCCAGATTGCAAGCAGATCTGGGCCAGAAACGCGAGCAACAATCAAGAGATGAAATCACAATAGCAATGAAATAGAGCTTAAGAATGATACTTACCCATGTTTTCAAACTATTGTTACTAATGAGCCGTGGTTGTAGCACTTGAGATACATACATTTGAATTTTAGAAGTTCGAAACTTCTAGCTCAAAAACAATTGGTTAAAGGGTTACTAGTTGTTAATCTCCCTAAACAATTTTGTGAAGGTTGTATTCTTGTCAAACAACGTTGACAACTATTTACAAGCTCCTATTCTTGGCTTGCTACTCAACTTCTGAACGTGATTCATTCTGATGTATGCGGTCTGACGTAGACTACCAGTAATGGAGGAAATAAATATTTTTTCCTATTTATCGATGACTACAGCAGAAAAACTTGGGTCTATTTTTTGGCTAATAAATTTGATACTTTTGCTTGCTTTCAGAAATTTAAATCTCTTGTTGAAAAACAGAGTGGTCGTCATATTAAGTTGTTACGCATTGATGGTGGCGGTGAGTACGCTTCTAAAGCCTTTAATGACTATTGTACGACACAAGAAATCAAGCATGAAATCACAGCTCCTACGCACCACAACATAATGGCGTTGCTAAGCGGAAGAACTACACAATCATGTATATGATGCGAAGTATGTTAAAAGCTAAAGGTATTCCACACACTTTTTGGGCTGTAGCTATTGCATGTTCTCATATCACTCCTGAAGAAGCTTGGAGTAGATACAAACCAAGTGTTGCGAGTTTTCAAATCTATTGCATATGTACATGTTCCTGATCAGAATCGAAGAAAGTTAGATGACAAAGGCATAAAGACTATCTTAATTGGGTACAAGAGTGGAAAATTTCGTGGCTATAAGCTCTAAAATCCTACCACTAATGCAGTTGTAGTGAGTACAAATGTTCTATTTGATGAGCAACATGCTTGGCGTTGGGTTGTTGTAAACCATGTTGTTAAGTCCCATGTAGTTATTTCTTTTGATAATGAAGCATCTAGCTCCACTAGTATTCCTCTGAGCACTAATACACGTGGAGTTGCCACTAGTAGCAGATCGCAGCGTGCTATCTAGCCACCTATTAGATTACGAGATTTTTAAAGTTTATTCTGATAATGTCACTGATGATGATGGTACTTAGTTCATTATGTCATATTTGCTGATTCTGATCTAATCACTGTTCATGAAGCGATGAAAGAAGAAAATTGGGTTGCCGCCATAGACTCTGAGATTCATTCTATTGAGAAGAATGATGCTCGAGAGCTTGTTGATATTCCCAAAGGTCATGAGGCTATTGATGTTAAATGGGTCTTTAAGACCAAAAGGAAACTGAATGATACCATTGATCATTATAAAAGACGACTTGTGGTAAAGGTTATGAACAGAAGTTTGGCTTTGATTATCAGGAGGTATTTGCTCTTATTGCTCGTATTGAGATTGTTAGATTGGTGATTGCTATAACTACTCAGAAGCATTAGAAGATCCATTAGATGGACGAGAAGTCTGCCTTCTTGAATGGATATTTAGATGAAGAAGTTCATGTGAAGCAACTAGCAGGCTATGTGAAACAGAGATTTGAAGATAAAGTCTAAAAGTTGAAGAAAGCTTTGTATGGATTGAAGCAAGCTCCTCGGGCATGGAACAAAAGAATTGACCAGTTTTTTTATGCCTATGGTCTCCAAAAGTGTGGTTTTGAACATGCCTTGTATGTGAAGATCAATACATCTATCGGTTCCATGCTAATTGTATGCCTCTATGTTGATGATTTGGTTTTTACCGGCAACGATGTTACCATGTTTTGAGAGATTAAAAGGTCTATGATGGAAGAATTTGAGATGATTGATATTGGCCTCATGTCATATTTTCTTGGCATTGATGTTGACCAGCATGACGATGACATTATTATTAGTTAGCATAGCTATGCCCCATATATTTTGAAGAAGTTTAATATGTCTTACTGGAACCTTGGTTCCACACCTGTTGAGGTTGCTACAAGGTTATCAAAGAAAACTAATGAAGCACTTGTTGATTCCACATATTTCAAAAGAATTGTTGGTAGCTTGTGTTACTTGACGTAAATGCGGCCAAATATTTTATATGGCGTTAGATTGATTAGTCGATTCATGGAATCGTCCAATCAATCTTATCTTGTTGCAACTAAACGTATCCTACGTTACATTAATGGTACATCTGATCATGGATTGTTCTATTCTTGTGCAGCTAACTCTAATCTTTATGGTTATTCTGACAATGATTGGGTGGCGATCATGATAATAGAAAGAGTAGATCTGGATATGTATTTTATTATGGTTCTACTGCATTTTCATGGTCCTCCAAGAAGCAGTCTATTGTTGTACTGTTGACATGTGAAGTTGAATATGTTGTTGCTGCTTCTAGTGCTTGTCAAGCTATTTGGTTGCAAAATCTATTGCAACATATTCATATGTCTGTTGATAGACCTACACTGATTCATGTTGATAATGTGTCAGCCATTAATTCATTGAAGAATCCAATGACTCATGGCAGGAATAAACATATTGATATACGATATCACTTCTTGAATGATCAGGTGTAGCAGAAAGAGATTGAATTAATATACTGCAAGTCTAAAGATCAAGTTGTAGATTTGTTTACCAAGCCTTTGAAGATTGAGACATTTTTTAAATTGAAAAGTGCATTGGGTATGAGCAAAATTTGAATTATGGGGGAAAAAATTAATGTAATTTAGATAATCTAGCTTATGGGGGGGATGATAGAATTACATTAATCTAGATTATCTAATATTGCAACAATCACGTAGTCACCAGCTGTATTAACAGTCATGCAGTTACCAGCCGTATCAACAATCACACAGTCACCAGCCGTAGCTACAATAACCGACAACCGTTCATCCGTTGTTATTTACAATATTTAAATACAATAAAAAGTCTATAAATACCGTGTATGAAATGCAAATTGTAAGACAAGAGAAACAAAAAAAAATCCAGAGAGAGAAATAAAATTAAAAGAGATTTTCTCTAACACGGATGCTAGCTCATATTTGTACTGATTCTAATAATAATTCATAAAACAGCATTTTCTTTTTTTGGGTTTTCTTCATTTGTGATTGTGGAGCATTTTGGGTAATGTGAAGTGTGAACATTAACATATTTGCCTTCTTGTGGTTCTTGCAGGGAGCAACAATAGTTGACCAGATTGTCAGTGTAACTGCAGTTGAAAACCATACGCCAAAAGTTGAGGTTGGAGAATGGAAGTTCATTGAAGAGTTATATTTAATATTTACTCTTTAGTTTGTGTCAATCAAGTTGTCTTGAATTTATCGATATGATTGTGCAGGAAGTAAGGACAGAGAACAATGCTGTTAGCATTGCCCCTATTGAGAATGTTGACATAAATGTTGAGGTAAGGCTGATGTAGATTTCACTGGCACCTCTGTTATATAAAATTAACTTGAAGTATTATGGGAGATATCTTACCCTTTAGATGGACCTTGTCAGCTAATCAGCCACCAGAATAAGCATCCCATCTAGTATGTCCTAGTGTTCTTTAGGTATCACCTAGGTATTTTAAGGAGAAAATGCCTAGGCATTATGCTAGGTAGGTAGTAGGGGTTTGTGCAAATATTAAAAAGTTTAGGGGTCTCTAATTAATTTTTTTTTTAAAAAAAAAATCTAAATAAAACCCTTGAACCTTTCTCTACATTAGCCCATCCTTTCCATTTGCTCCAACCAAGAAATGTCGTTGAAATTTTCATGAATTATACTCTATGAACCTTTCTAAATATTTGAGTTTTATACTTTGAACATTTTTGGATAGTTTATATTTTAGCATGAATTATATTCTATGACCTTGATCGTAATTAATATAAAGTACTTTTGATCATTTTATGAAAGTATATCTTTTATTATAGAATATAGTTAGATATGTATAAGTATGCATATGAACTATCTAGGTTACTATGAATAATTAATTAATTATCTAATGACCCAAGGCTATACAGACAGGGAAATTCACTTATTATGGCTTTGGCACCTTGAATACACTAGTATGTCCACCAGTTGATGAGTCTCTCCTTGGGGAATAGTGATCTGCTTGGGGCAAATAATTGAATGGACCAAACTGATGGGTGGTTTATATTCTCTTAGCAATCTAGTTGTACTCATTCAGTGCTTGATTTTAATCCTTGCATGTTTCTTCAGTATGGTCTTTTTTCTTGTCCTTTTCACAATGATCTTTTCAAGGTACCTGTAATTTTCTTTCTCATTCATTTCAAGATTGACTTACTTTTATTTTGTTATTCCCTGGCAGGGAAATAGTAACCCTCCTGGCAACAGCCGAGTTTATGTTAATAAAGCTCAAGATGTCGTTACCAATATGTTAGCAAAGGGTTCAGCCCTTAAACAAGATGCGATTAACAGGGCTAAAGCATTTGATGAGAAGCATCAGTTGAGAGCCACTGCATCTGCCAAGGTTATTTCTTTTGACAGGAGGGTTGGGCTCACCGAGAAAATCACCATTGGCATCTCAGTGGTTAACGAGAAAGTGAAGTCTGTGGACCAAAGGCTGCAGGTATCAGATAAAACAATGGCTGCATTACTTGCAGCAGAGAGGAGGCTGAACGATACCGGATCTGCTGTCAAAACAAGCAGGTATAAGATATTTGTTGTGCTAGTAAGAAACCTTCTATTCTCCATTCAAACGTACTCAAATAAACCAATGAATCAATCTTTAAAGGACTTCATTAACTGGAACAAAAAATGAAGTAGGCGAACCATCTTCTCAGGCAATAGAGGAGGCAGTTGTCTTTCTTGAATCAAATATACCATGTAGATTAGAACATCAATGGTGCTGTTGTCTCTGAGAGCCCAAAAGCTTTTGGATGGTTGATTAAAGGCTACTGGTATTTTGTCCAGTCTGTTATAGTGTAGAACCTAGTAAATAAAAAACCTGTCTTTCATTCCGATGGGAGCTCAAGTACTGGCAAAATCTAAATGCTTGGACAACATTTGAGTAACCAACATGATTTGTGGAAAATGAGCTGGATGTGATGTAACCAAATGGGGCTTTTTTGGCCTAAGACCTGAGGCTTTCCCTGAGAGCATACTTTGTTCAATAAGAAGTGAAGATTGAGTAATGCACTTCATTGTAACAGAGTCTGTGTTTGTATATGATGGAATGGATGTTCGGGGTGGAAAGGGCCACTATCTATAGAATTTTAAGTTTGTGAGAATAGGTGGTTTTTGCACATATTTCAGGTAAGTCAGGTCGTTCGGTGATTTAAAGAAAATAAATCATTTTCCTCCAAATTATTCTAGAACTAGGATTCACTGTCAAGCTATCAATCTTAGTTGACTCAATGAATCTAAATATTTTCTCTGCATAATGTTCTTTCCACCTTTAGTTTCTAGGTCCACAGTGGAAGGTTATGATCAAAGCAGACAAGTACTTTCTGAATATTCATTGAAAAAGTCTGGCACACATTTTCCTCACATTAACTAATGATCTGGCAGCTTATGTGAGTTAGCATTATAAAAGTGAATGATGATAACTGTTTCTTTTTTTAAGTTTAAGCTAAATACTATTGATAATCCTACCCAAAAATCCAAAAGAAATAAAGGAAAAAAGATAATAGAACAAAAATAACGACTGTTGGCAAATGAATCAACTCCATCAGCCAGGGTAACAATGACGATTATCATGCTTAGAATTTTTGGGTCTAGAGCAGGGAGTCTTGCCGGTTCCTGATTGAGAGATTTCCAAACTCAAAAGGGGTAAATACAGAAGCCAAGGAATTTCTTTTTTTCTTGCTGTTAGTTTGTTCCCTTTATTTTTCTCCAATTTACCTATGATTTTCTATTCATATTGTTTCCATTCTTTCAAGTTGGTCTCATTTATAGGATATTCAATGCTGCTGCCATTATTATTTGTTCCATCTTTTGGAAAAAGAAATCTCATTTTAAAACACTAAAGCTCTTAAGTATGTGTTTATAATATGGTTTGCTCATCATGAATTTGAGTATTTGTTGAGATCTCCATGGTTGAAAAAAATGATCATAATGCATCTAGTCCTACTAGTTGGATGCATTAGCTTGCAAATTGACCTGGTAATTGTGAATGCACAGGTATGTAACTGCAGGAGCAGCTTGGTTCAATGGAGCTTTCAGCAAGGTGGCAAAGGTTGGGCAAGCCGCAGGAACAAAAACTAGGGAAAAGTTCCAGTTAGCCGTCTCAAACTTAACTGCAACAGTAAGTCAATGCAAGTTAATTTTCAATATAATCAGATATACTAATAACAGGCCCTAGTTCTATGTAAGTGTAAAAGAAGTGATTCAACTTATTTGTAGTACATATCCTCATGTAATCTTCTTCTTTTTTCTAGGATTCCCCAATTGCAGCATAAAGAGCTAGTTGTTTCAGAATCAGCTTATTAGTTTGGTGTTAGTCTTGCAAGGAAAAAGCCAGCCTCTACAATGTCTTGCCCTCATTTTTAATGTGGTGAAAATAAAAAAAAGCTGGGAAGTAAGCATGTGTGCTTTAGTTGGTGTAGTGATGAATTTGGATGATAATATCCTTGTGTCCTTATTTGTGGTAAGTATGTGATTAGTCAGTAGCAAGTTCATTCATTCTTTTTTTTTTTTTTTTTTTTCCTTTTTCCTTTGCTATTATATCATTGTTCAAACATTGTCCACATTTTTATTAAATGTGAAGAGTGAATGGTTTTGGCCTCTTTGTGCATGAAATGAAATCAGTTTCTTGTTTTACCATTACTGTGTATTGTTTGATTTGTTTTTTAGGTAGATATTCCATGTTCACATGCTCATTTATTTAGTAAATTACTTCCAAAAAACTTTTTTTTATTTTATTTTGGAAAAACATTGAAAACAGTGGCTTTGTCTGATATGTCTGATATATTATGTCAGCGGTGACTAATGGGGATTGAGTGAATCTTTTTGCTCTAGCCAAACTACGTTTTAAAAATCTATGTTATATTTAGTTTGAAAAATAATAATATTATCATTAATATGATTAAATCAGTAATTTTTACAAGTAATTATTTTTTAATTTTTTTATATCTTACATTTTTGACTTTTTAAATAATTTTTTTAATTTACTCTTTTAGCTTTTAAAATTTCTTTTTAATTGTACTTGGTAGTATTTTATAACAATTTTATAAAACTAATTATGTTAAATGATATAAACTATAGTTTTACTTTAATAAAAATAGTTTATTTAAATTATTTTTTAAGTAAAAAACACTTGCTAACACACCTAAAAGATAATCTTGAAACAAAACTTCTGACTATGAGTGGATAAAACTTAAATAAATCGTTTAAAAAACCAAAAATCTATGTTGACAACAAAGGCAACAACAATTGAAATTGATATCATCAACAGAATTTATTAGGGTATTTCCAACCAGGTTGATTTTCAACTCTGTGCCAAGATGGAGCTGGTTTTTTCTGTTTACTTTTTGCTTTTTTTTTGTTTTATTTTCTTTTTTAATTATGATTATAATTATAGTTAAATAAATTATTAAATTTGCTTATTTAATTTAGTTAAACATTCTATTTTCTTACTATAAATTTAAATAAAAAAACTAATTATTAAACTCTTTTTAAGTTAATCTTTAATTATTATTTATTTATTAATCAATAACTAAATGTTATATCAAGTAAATTTGTGAAATAAACTTTAAGTATTTATATAAAATAATGTAAATGAATATAAAAATTAAATTTAAAAATATTAATTTTGAAGTAAAAAATAAAATATATGAGTTTGATAATAAGTTACTGTTTCGTGTTGATGTAACTTTGAAATTGAATAAAATATAAAATTAGTATCTAAAGCAGACAAGGATGAAGACCATCAGTTACCTTCTCAACGGCATTTGAACCAAGTAAGACGTTAATCAAATGGTAAATATTTTTCACTTGCAACGTAAAAGTTCTTCACTCAGATCTACTATTTTAGTTAGCAAATCTTTAACCTATATGTAAAAAAGTAATTGACCTGTATCATAAGTGTTTTTCACATTATCATTTTTAGCTCTTCTTCAATAAGGTGAAAAAAAAAGTTCCTAGCTTAGGGCATTCCTTATGCCCATATGCTCGGTCTGCACCGAAGGTATGGACATAGCTGCCACGTCAAGTTTTTTAAAAAAATAAAAAAATTAAAAAAATTAATCAGAGGCAACGCTCTGCCGCTGAGGTAGCGCTCCATTGAGCGCCACCTTAGCGCTATTATACGGCAATAGCAGATGCCCTTATATGTGTGATTCACCTATTCATTCAATACCCATCTACTTTTTCTTTTTCAACATCAAGTTCAATAGAACACAAGGTTAGCTCCTTGGAAACCCCCCTTTTTTGTTGATTAATATTTGCATCTTATATACATTAGTACGAAATTATTAAAAAATGTTGAATTAAATAGATAAGACTTAATATTTTTTAACTTATAATACAAGTTAGAATATTTTTTATTTATTTAAATCTTGTAATAATTTAAACATTGAGTTGTATTCTAAAATTGACTAAAAAGCGACTTTTGTTTATAAGTTTTAAGAGATCTCCGATGCAAAAAGAAAAAAAAAAGGTTATTAATATGAAGAAGTATCATTTAATTAATATAAGGAGATTGTTCATTAGTGACACTTAATAATAATGAAACAAACAAATAGTTTCTGATGCAATCATAAATTGTTCATATTTTATATGAAATTGAGTTTTATGTATATTTAATTTTAATTTTTTTTAAGTAAAAAATAAATTTATAACTTGACATCCTTGTTGGCTACAGTGTATTAAAATAAAAGTTTATGTGCATTGTTTCTCTTTTCTTTGCTACATCATCTTCATATTAAAAAATAGTTGGGGATATTACAAAAATATTTTTTAACCTAATATCTATTTATCATATTTTACGTAGAACTTATATATTTTTTTCAAATCAAGATTATATTAAAGATGCTATAAAAACACATATTTTTACTTAAAAATGAGTAGGAATATAAAATTTACTAAGCAAATTTAAGATATGAGTTACGACGGGAGTTTGATTTTTTTACTTTAGTTTGTGTTTGGTTGACAAGAAAGTTAGAATTTTTAAAGAAAATTTTAATTTTTTAATTATTTTCTTATATTTGATTGATAAAAATGATGTAAAAATATTTTCTCAGCTCAACAACTACTCTTACCAAAATTTTCAGCTCAAAGGATAAAAAAATAAAATTTTATCATGATAAAATCTTTTGTATATAAATTTAAGAAATAATTATCTAGAATTAATTTTTATAAAATTTTTTTCATCCAACCAAATAAACATAAATTTTTTTTACAATATTAAATTGTTTTTTTAAGAAATAATAATTTTTTTTAATTTTTTTTTTAGCAATCAAACCCACCTTTAAGAGTGGTTTTGTGCACTTTGTCATAATATTCGCGTATGAGGCAAACGCGAACAAGCAGCGTACCATGAACGAAAGAAATAATTAAGCAGAGGAAAGGAGAGCGCGTGCGGCTCACACATGGAAGTAACCGTTGTTGCTTCTTTGGTGACCCTGAGCTGCATAAAATGGTTCCCTTTCCCATTTCTTCTCACCTCTTTCTCGAAAACTCGCAAAAATTAGAACAAACCACGAAGTTCTTCCTAAACCCTAGATTCTCAATCGTAAGCTTCTCCAACGAAATCAAGTTTGTAGTTCCTAGGGAAATGGCAGAGTTCTCTTTGACATCCACGGCTTGCAGACAGCTATCTCTGATGTTGTTCGCTGTCGCCTTCTTTCACATCTCGGAGTATGTTCTCGCGATCGCTATTCACGGCAGATCACGCGTGCCTTTGAGCTGTATGTTTACGTCTTCTCATCCCTTTCATGCTTTCAGATTGAATTGCATGTTTATTTCATTTATTCATCGTCTATTCTGCACTTTTGCAAGGTCAATTAGGACAATGTGGATTTAAGGAAGTGGAATCTTCACATATTGTTGTATTTTTATTTTTGAAAATCTTTCTACGATGTTTTATCGGCTCTCGGGAATGGTTGTGTTTAAAGTTATATGCTTGTGCTTAATATATATATATATATATATATATATATATATAGTGGCATAGACGGAGTTATAAATGAACCTAATCGAGAAATAGGATTCGCCTCAATTGAAGATAACAAAGCAAGATAAACTTGATTTAGTTTATCTCAACGTTTACAATGATGTCGTTCCTATACTTGAAGTGTGATCAATTAACAACCCAATGACGAAGGCAAAGGAAGATATACTACAACACAAGTAAAACTGATTATAGAAACTAGAAAGATTCAACTAGTTGTAACTTCAATGACAACTTGGTCTCGTGGCAGAGCAGCATTGAGGGAGGAAGCATCTTCATATGGTCACTCCTCATGTAGTTGGTAAAAAGCTTACTTGAGTTAATTTGAGTCGAATAAAGTTAAGATTGTTTCCCTGGTATTTTGGTTAGCAAATGCTGCTTCTTGGCTTGTAGGTGTTGCACTTCCCTTGAAGTTGACTTTGGTGTGTTTTTTTTTCCAGCTCTTCTGATAAGTAAACACTACCTTTTTGCTATGGGGTTTTCTTTGTTGGAGTACGCACTTGAGATTGGCCTGGTTCCTCAAATGAAGGAATATTGGTTAATAAGCAACATTGGAATTGTTTTAGTGGTGGTTGGCGAGTTGATACGGAAATGTGCTATTGTAACTGCTGGTCGGGCCTTTACACATATGATCAGGATATGCCATCATGAAGATCACAAGTTGGTTAAACATGGAATTTACAGGTTTGTTCTTTGATTTTTCATTTTTTTTTTTGAAATAGAAACGAGGATATATTAAATATAGAAATAAGAATACTGGATGAGATGTCCATACAGGGCAAGTGACCTTACATGTAGCTTTGCAAAATTTAGGGCCATGCCCTCATCCATACTCCTAAAGAGTACCCACCCCCCCATTTAGTGTTTATCACCCAAGACGCAAACATGTACATTGCTTTGTTAGATATACTACTGCTATCCATTCTATAGTTTCTAAAAGTGCATTTGTTCCTGGCCTCCCATATTGACGACCATACGACATATCTAATCATACTCCAAAATCTGGTAAGCTTGTGAGGGACTGAGAAAGAGAAGGGATCTTCTGAAGGGGCTGAAATTCCAGGTAGAAGGGTTCTCCAAGCTTCCCAAACCGATTTTAGAACATCACAACGCCAAAAAAGGTGTCCTACGTCCTCCTCAGAATTCCTGCACAAACAACACCAAGAAGGTGAAATGCAATAGTTAGGCATTTTTAACTGCAGTTCTGTAGCGCAATTTAATTTGCCTAGAGTAATTAGCCAGATGAGGATTTTGGTTTTTGTGGGGATGGGGGAATTCCATATATGCATATATCTGCCGTCTGGATTTATCTCATTGTCAGTGTCCGACTGAGACACGAATGCCTCGTAGCAGGATTTGACTGAGAATGTGCCTGTGTCTTCCTGATCCCATTTCCAAACATCCTCTGATTCGCTGAACTGAATGTTGTCCAGAATCTGTAACAGTTCTGTGAGATCTTCAATTTCTTCTTCTTTTAGAGATCTCCTGAAGTTGAAGTTCCATCCAGGACCCATGCCGTTGCTTCTCATCTGATGGAGGGATACCATTGGATCTCTCGTCAGCCTAAATAGCCTCGGGTACACCTGTTTCATGGGTCTTTGTCCCCTCCATATATCTTCCCAAACGCGAATGGCGGAGCCATTTCTTATGTTCCATTTTATGCATCGTAAGAATCTTGGGTATATTGATACAATGGTCTTCCACGGGGATCTCCCTGAGGCTCTGTTATTAACCCCCGCTTCCATATTATTATGAGAGGTCCCATGTATGCTGGCAACGACTCTCCTCCAGAGGGCATTCTTTTCTGTAGAGAATCGCCACAGCCATTTTGCAGCCAAGGCCATATTCCTGATCTTCATGTTACCTATCCCCAATCCTCCTCTATTCGTCTGTCTACAGACCTTGTTCCAGCTAACCAGGAATTGCGGTTTCTCTGTAGCTTCCGCCTTCTAAAGGAATCTCTGGATACACTTCTCTATTTCTGTTCTGACCCTGACAGGCATCAGGAACATTGACATGAAATATGAGGGGAGGGCCTCCAGAACAGATTTGATTAGGAGGAGTCTACCTCCTCTTGATAGGTAGCTTTCTTTCCAACCTTCAATTCTACGTTTGACGATCTGAATCACCGGATCCCAGAAAGAAATCCTTTTACTGTTTCCTCCGAGGGGCATGCCCAAGTATTTGAAGGGAAGATCGCCTGCGGTGATTCTTAGGGTCTGCTCTGCTTTAGAAAGGTCAGCAGCGCTAAGGTTAATGCCTGCTATTTGGCTCTTCTGCAGATTTATCTTCAAACCAGAGATCAGGGAGAAGCTTTGCAATGCTCCTTTGAGAAGTCTCCAACTGAGAGCATCGTTATTGAGGAAGAACAAAAAATCATCTGCGTAGAGGAGATTAGTTAAGTTGATCTTGTCTTTTTCCAGCTCAAAGCCTTTCAACCCTTTCTCCTCTGCCTTTTTAATGATGCCTTGGAGGCTGTCAGCAACTAGAACGTATAGAAAGGGGGAGAGGGGGTCTCCTTGTCTGAGACCTCTCGAGGCTTTGATCTTTCCTCTTGGTCTACCGTTAATGAGGACTGAATACTGCACGGAGGATAAGCATCCGATAATCTAGCTACACCATCTGTCACCAAATCCTTTCCTTCTCAACACGTAGAGGAGATAATGCCATCTGACTGAATCATAGGCCTTGGAGAAGTCGATCTTCACCACGATTCCTTCTTTGTGTCTAGCTTTATAATCCTCCACGGCTTCATTTGCTGTTAGGATCGCATCTAAGATGTGCCTGTCCTTAATGAACCCCATTTGCGATTCGGCGACTGTATCTTTAATAACTTCCTTTAGCCTTTTTGTGAGGACTCTTGCTATGATCTTGTAAAGGCTGGTTACAAGGCTGATGGGGCGAAAATCTTCCACCTTTTTGGATTTATTCTTCTTTGGGATGGGTTGGATATAGGTCTCGTTCGTGCATTTGCTTACAATTCCGGAGTCGTAAAATTCCCTTATTGAGTTGAGGACATCCTGACGGATTACTGACCAATTCCTTTGGAAAAAGAGCATGGAGAAGCTGTTGGGACCTGGAGCTTTTTCCCCGTCACAATGGAAAACTGCCTCCTTGATCTCTTCCTCCGAAAATTCCCTTTCCAGCCATACGCTTTGATCACTTGAGATAGGGTTCCACTCCAGGCCTTCCACTACCCATTTTGGAGATTTTGGTTTAGCAAAAAGCTTAGAGAAATATTGGACGATATTATCTTTAATGTCTGGCGGGGAGTCAGTCACCCTCCCTTCGCTCACTTCTAAGCTTGATATAGCTGCTTGACTTCTTTTAATTGATAACACTCTATGGAAGAATCTCGAATTAACATCCCCCTCCTTTGCCCATTTAATACGGGCCTTCTGACGCGCCTCTCATTCAATCCTAGTGTCCAAGATGTGCAGCTGGGACAGAACAGAGGCCCTTCTTTCTTTGATTTCCCCCAAAGATCCCACCTCCTCGATTTGCTGATCAATGTCCTCTATCTCCTTTTTGAGACTGAGAAGCTTTTTTGATCCTCGGAAGCGAAATTTTTGCTCCACCCCCGGAGATCGTTCTTCAGAGTCTTAAGTTTCTGCATGAACCTGAATCCTTGCCACCGGAATTCAGCAGGCGTGCTCCAGCTCCTCTCGAGGATATCCTTGAAATCAGGTCTGTTCATCCAATCATGAATGAAGCGAAATGGAGAGGGGCCCCATTTTGCAGTCTGGGCATCCAGAGCAATCGGCCAATGGTCTGATGTGATTCTTATCAGAGAGCATTGGTTCGAAAAGGGGAAGATGCTATCCCATTGAGCATTGACCAGGAATCTGTCCAATCTGGATAGGGTGGCTGTTTCCCTGTTATTTGTTTATACCAATATTGTTCTCAATTAGTCAATCTACATAGCTGGGAAATCTTTTTTTTTTTTTTTTTTTTGTTTTTTTCAAGTTGCTTCTCTATTGGGCATTACTTTCAATTTTTTTGTTAGGTTATCCAAGTTTGTGTACGAATTTTTCATTTATGAGCTGAAATATGAACCATGCCTCACTGAATTTTTAGTCAATTCTGTAGTTTAAGTTGGTCTTGTAATTTTGTTGAATGGAAAATAACAATTGAGTAACACAATGTAGGAAACTAGGAATGGGCACTGCAAAAAGTGAAACAAAACCTTAGATTGTTGTGGAATTGATATTAATATGATGATCACAATAGAGCTCAACTAAGTAATGTTATTTATTATCACTATCAGATTGCTACCTGATGGGAGACATTTACCAAAGTGTAGCTGGCAGTATCTGCCACTTTGACATTAAACTACGTAAAGCAAGCTAGCTACCATTACTGTCCTTGCTATCCGTCTTATATGCTAACTGTGCAGATATGCACAGGCTTCATTAAGCTAGTTTGGTGGAAAATTTTGTTATATATTTGTCTTTTTTTTTATTCTTTTTTTTTTTTTTTTGCGTGAGAAACTCAATGCGCAGTCATTAAACACAAATCTTGCTCCCGTTTCTCCTCAGAGCATCTGTTTAACTGTGTAGGCCACTTATTTGTTCAACAGGTTCATACGTCATCCAGGATATTCTGGATTTTTCATATGGGCAATTGGCATTCAGATAATGTTATGCAACCCATTAAGCACACTTGCTTTTATGCTGGTTCTTTGGAGATTCTTCTCAAAACGAATACGGTATTTTCTGTTCCTCTATTTAGAATGAAAACAAAAGCTACATGGTTCCCTTACTTAAAATGGTCCTGGTTTTGGTGCAATTGTAAAAGTTTAGGTTGCTATAAGTGAAAACATGTGTTTGAATCTTGTGGTCAGCCACTACATGCCAACGGTTACTTAAGACAATGCTCTTTTATAATGACTTCTTACTTCTTTTTTTTTTTTCTCTGTTTTTTGTTAGTTTAGGATTGTGTTAAAAGTCTTCATTGATGCTTTGGTTGTACTTAATAGTGCAGTGTCAAAAAGGAATTTTGCCCGAAGGCTATTGATGAACCAATCCTCTCTAATCACCCATAAAAAGTCTGTATATCCAGTAGAATCGGAAAACATTAAGCACAAGCAAGATATGTAGTTGTTCTCTTTGAATTCTCAAGGGAATGTTATTAATAGAACATGTAGGAATCGTAAGACCAGTATTTTCTGTTGTTGCCCCTCCAAAAGCCATAACAATACGTGTGCATTGCAAATGATTTGGATAGAATATTTAGCTTGAGAATACGATATTGAAAAGTACTGAAGTTACAGTAACATAGTGAAAGTATATATGAACCAGTGGCATCAAGAGAAAGGTTATAAAAACTTTGAAACTGAATTTTAGTTTCAACAAGAATAATAATTGATGCTTAAATTACTTGAATGATACTATTGCAAGTTTTAAATTCCATCACAACTCTATTTTTCTAGCTTCTTGATATTTTCTAATCACCTTGAAGGAATAAAATAGAAGGTTCTTTAAAATATTAGCAAACAAGTTCTAAATAGGAAAAGGTTTTAAAAAAATGATGAGGATGTTTCAAGAGAAAATCCACTGGTTTATGGTATTATTTTTTATTTTTTTTGAAAAGAAACTGGTTTATGGTATTATTGACATTCTAAGTTGAAAGCTATGGAATTGAGCTTGTTCATTGCTCGAAGAAGGTATCAAGTAGTGAATTGTCTTGCTTTTCTGCCAATGGAGGGGAAATTCTCTATTATCCCTTTGAAATTCTGTCAATTTGACTTTGGTCACTTGAAGATTGGAATCACTTTGGAGAAGTTTAACTTGTCATGGAGAAATTTTGTAAAAATTCATTAAATTGGAGAAGTTTAGAGAACTCTTGCATCTAGCTTAAATATCTCGATTTATTGTAGTATAAGCTAAAAACTAATACAAATACACTTTTACTGCATATAAATATTAATAAGTGACGTAACAAGATTTATTTGGTTAAGAGTGTTGATGTATTTTAACTGGTGCCTTTTGGTTGTAATTCCATTTCTTTGTTTTGATATTTAATTTTGTGGTGGCTTGCTTCTCAATCATATGTTATGCTAGCTTAAATTTTGCCATGCTTAATTTTTTTATTTTATTTTTGAAAAGACCATGCTTAATTTTTAGTTTATTGTTTAAATGTATTTATTTTAATCTTGTTTTACAAGAGTTAACTTAAGGAAGATGGCTTTGGAAACTCTTTTAATTTATTATTAAGTTTTTGTCTTACTCTAACTTTATTTATTTACTTATTTATTTGCTTTTTTCTTCACTTTATGGTTAAGCATATCTCATAAACTCTATAAATTGTGAGGTTTTTAAATTATTATTTTTTAAAAATATAATATTATGTTGGTTGATGAAGTTGAGAATAATGCATAATTATCCGTATTCCTTTGTAATCTGTTGATAAAGTAAGAATTTCTTCTTCTTCTTCTTCTTCTTACTCTTTTTTTTTTTTAACTTCTTTGTCAAATTTCATTATATTTTATTGAGTTTTATTGAATTTTTGCATTCATGAATTGAAAGATTAAAATTTTATTTAGAGTTGTTTGACTTTTGTAGAATCTTATCAAATTATTTAATGCAAAACTTTCATTTTTATTTTACATCCACTTCGCTTTTCGGGTGATAGTAAAAGAAAAGTAATTTTGGAAGTTTCCCAAATTTTGGGGGAGTTTTAAATTGTGCATAAGAGTGCCGTCCTTTGTTTGTTTAAAGAAAGTTTGTGCCAATTTTTGTCACTGGTCCTTTTTCATTCTAATTCATGATGGTGTTTTCCAGTTTTTAATTAAATTCTATGATGGATACCAACATTCAGTTTCATGACACGTTGAACATTCATGTCCCTACTCTGACAATCAAATTTAAAACTGTTATATACATGGTTTTTATTGATACGTTTTCATCAGTATTTTGTAAAAAAAGAAACTGTATTATACTGATTTGTATATGAAGATAAGAACAAAAGACCCTAGTGCACAATCCTTGTACACTATGTAGTCAAAATTCTCTAATATTGAACATGTGTTGCAACATTTCCCCACCACTTAAGCCAATCCGATTTTGAGCGACCTAGTGATAGCTTGCTGTTGCTCACCCAAAATGAAGCAAGAAATTGTGATTTATCCCATACCACCTCTACAGAATGCTTTGCATCTTCGAATATTCTAGTGTTCTTCTCTTTTCATATTTCCCATGTAATAAAATATTTTTATTAATACAGTAATAGATAGTTAAGATTCATTAAAAAAAAGGATACTAGTATTAAGCTTACTAGTGCACACTTTGTCCAAATGAGTTGCTGAAGAGGGTAAACAAATCAGGTTACACTGTGTGAATTTATTATAATTTTAAAGGGTCTGATAAATCTTCGACAAAATGATTTAATTAAGTACAATTTCTAAACACATCATGGATAAAATTTGTTAAATATTTGCTTTCTTATTTCTATATCTTCTTGGACATGTGTTCTTCTTTTTTCCCTACATAGGAAAGTTCCATGTGGTACCAATGTCTTATGTCTGAAATCATGTAGCTTAAGCTATAGAGTTTTGTTTTGCTTAAATTTTTGGATTATTTGTTTGCAAAGCCTTCATCTTTCACACTAAGTTTGATTGGATGTTCAAGCTATTCAATTTGATTCTTGAGGGTCATGCTTCTGTCTGTAGGTTGTTTTTTTCAACATTTGAGATCATTTTTTGTCGAAAGAGTATTAAAACTCAGATTTGTGCATGTCATTTCTTGGTAAGCACATCGATGACCATATTTGCTTTACTTTGGTTGGGTGGTACTGATTTTGAAGTCACGGTCTTTTAGAAATTTCGTCCTTCGTCTTTGTCAAAGACTAAGATGTCTTTGCAAATGACTATATCTCAGGCTTCGATGATCAAAGAACATTTCCAACCTTTCAATGTCACCTCAATTTTAGATTTAAAATGATCGCTTCTAGTTCTAAATCATGATTAGGCTCATTATTTGTCAATTATTGAGTTCGTAAGCTATGACGGTATTTTTGCATTAGAGTTTTCTCCTAGTTTAGTTTGTGATGTGCCCATGTATAAAGTGTAACATTGACCAGTTTCAGAAGTTTGCAAGGCAGAAATTCGAGTTTTCTCCTAGTGTAGCTTGTTACCATTTGTTTTAGCTCCTAAAATCAAGGAACACAAATTCGAGTTTACCTCAAACTTTAATCGAAGAGTTCGAGAAATTTAAAGGAATTTTTGTAAAAATTTATCAACTTAGAAAAGTTAAAAAATATACTATGTAAATGCTAAAATGTACACAGTTTTTATTAAAAATGATGAAAACAAATGTAAATAAATAAATTTTATGTATGCATATAATGGTTTCTAATGTGTATTTTAGCATTAACAACGTTTAATGCACATTGCGTTTGTTAACTTCAAACTGTTATAAAAAAAGAAAGAAAGAGAAATTTGTTGTCCAATCCTAATGGTCTTGCAAACATATACCATAGATCGATTGATCGTTGGCTCGCTAGTTGCTACAAGCACAAGTGTATTCGATCTTCTCTATCGATTGAAATAGATGACTCTCACCTCTTGTTCTTCTCTCAATGTCTCTCATTATAGGTTCTTAGCTTATTTTTCTCTTCTCATTCTTCTCTCTATCGTCTCTTCTCTAGGCTATTGCTCATTCTTCTTTTTTTTGATTGCCATTCGTTAGTTGCATATATTTCTCCTTCAATTTTCTTCATTTATAGAGCGAGTTTTTTTTTTTTAATTATCTCTATGATTATACAAAAGAATTTTTGTGAACCACATAGATTCTTTCATTAAAAAAAATACCCTTTTTTACAACTTTTATGCATTTTTTTTGCAAAAATAGTCAAAACTTCGATTTTAGGTGAACTTCGTTGATTTTTTCGAAGAGTTCAACGAAATTTTGTAATTTTACAATTGTTGGTGAACTTCGTTTCGATTGTCCAAATTACCTAATTAATTCGGCTAATTTCGTCAAAATTCAGCTAATTTTCATACCATGCCTAAAAGGCATAAATACAAGTACGTCCACGTTACACTAATTCTAATAACAAAAACTACTGTCTGTGAATGATAAATGACTATCCTCTCTATTGAGCTCAACAATTTGAGATTGTAACTCGAGCAAGGGCATTAAGTTGGTTGAATAGTAACTTTGGCGGGTTGCACTCAGCTAGCACATTCCAACTCTAGAGTTGAGCAATGGGGCTCATGCGAAGGCATGGTTGACGTGGTCTTTAGAGAGTAGGCTTCATGTAATGCTAATTTCATAGAGCAGGTGATCTTAGGACAGGAATGACTAAACTAATGTTAAAGTAAAATGAGATTTTGAATAGTTAAGGAATATGGTTGTGGCTGTATTAAAGGCTTTATGGGTAACTTAGGTTAGGTAAATAAAACTAATAGCATTATTAGATAAAGTGGAGGTTAATTTGATTAATCAAATTGAAGTAAACCATTTTTGCCAAATAAGGTGAAGTACTATAAATTATTATCATATTTTATAGTAAGATAAATTGAGCTAGAAAGGTACTCACTTGAGGTTAGAATTGAAAATTGAATGAGGATAAGATTGCACATAGGTGTTCTTTCCCCGAAAATCCTAGGCAGTTGCCTTGAGAAGACTAATTCAAATAAGATATATAGAGTTGTGGGAAGATAATCTTATTAATAAATAAGGTTAATCCAAATATCAAATTAAACAAGTATTTTACCAATTACCCTATAGAGGATGAGAGCGAAAAGGATTAATAAACAAGTAGAGGAAGATATATTATCACATATATATTTGTTGATTTAAATGGCAACAAACTTGCGGGTTGCATCCTAATCTCGAGTTATGTGCATCATGGGTACGTTATGGGGTCTAGACTTGTTTAGAAAAGTATAGAAGTATATTAGATTGAAACTGAAAGAATTTAGTTGGAGAGTTTGAATAGGATACTTGATCTTGATCTTGCTCAGGGCTGTCCTAACTATTGGGGGGCCATGGTGGGGTATAAACAACAAGCCCTTTTTATTTTTAAGTTAGGTACTTTATATGTTAAAATATAACTTCTTTTAATTAATATTATAGGTAATTAATTTAAATTTTATACAAATATCAAATTTTACAAAGTTTAAAAAACAAGTAAGTTTACAATTCTAACAATTATAACATGGTACCTATTAATAAAATTATTTTACTTGGATGAAATATAAATTTAGCAAAAAAATTATAGTAGAGAATTAGTTAAAAATAAAAATAGTAAAAAAAAATATGATTAGTAGACAACAGGGGACAAGAATAAGTTGCAAGCTTTATCGGACAAAAGAATAAATAAAATATAATTAAATGTAAAATTTCTAAAATGGATTAATGTGATATTAAAGTTAATTACAAATTAAATAACTATTATCCTATTTAAATATTTTGGTACAATACTCGAGGCCTTCAATAATTCAGTTAAAAATAGATTAATTAGTTAAATCAATAGTAAAATAAATATTTATATGTACTAGATTCCATGAATGCTAGCTACATATACTATATATACCATATATATTATACGTAATAATCATATTTAATTAATTATACTATGAATACTATGTATGTATATACTTCAAATAGATATTTTTGAATGGGCTATATATATTTACTATATTTAGAAAATATATCAATATAAAATTATATAAATAAGAGAGAGATAGTAGGGTTATACTAATAAAAAAACTATATTTAAGTAAAGATATGACTATTAGTTAAAGTAAATATACTGTGCATTATATACATATATACCCCTCAAAATTAGAGGGCTCGTACACCTTTTGTTCATAGAGAATATGATCTTAGGATTTCTTTTTTTTAATTGCAAAGATTGTGATCTTAGTTAGTGCAGAGATAGATTAGATTTTTTTGTTTTTAATTTAAAATAAAGATTATGACCATATACTTTCCCTATTTTTAGAGATAATCATCTTAAGAAGATGGCACTAAGTCTTGTTTACAAATCTCAAAGATTTGAAAATATTGTTTACAAAAATTAAAATATTAGGAAAATAGAGTTGTTTTTTTTTCAAACGTTATAATATTAATATTGTATTTTCAACAATTTATGATCATAGGAAAATTAAGAAGAATTTGTTTTTACAGAGATCTAGGTAGCAAGCTAATAGCCAAAAAAATGACAAATATGTTATAATTATTAGTAAATTGCAATGTATATGAATGAACCAAAAAAACAACTCACACTCCTTGAAAAAATGATTAATTAAATTATTTAATAGAGATTGAGGGATATATTTATGAGGACAATTTAAAGTTTAATTGTTCCAAAATATTATATGTTAATATGCGCATGTGTGTTGATATATACTACATATTATATTTATAGTATGTTTTATATGTTAACATATTGCATATGTGGACATATATATTATTGTAATATATTATTCTCTCTCTCTCTCTCTCTCTCTCTCTCTATATATATATATATATATATATATATATATATATATTACGTCCGACAACAAGAACAATTAACCATAATAATAGTCCTTATAACATTGTTTTCGCATCATATTTAGTTCCAATAGAAAGTCATACCCATTTAGGTGATATTTACATATATAGTAATAATTATAGTTATACAAAATATTAATTTCCAAAACCCTTCAACATGCTCCCACAACAATTATAAAAAAGTTGACTGTTCTTCTTGTGTAGGTCAGTTTCATTTTCGGTCTATTCTTGAAATGTTAATGAGAATAAGTGAGTTACAACTTAATCAGAGAATATTTCTTACATACGACATATATGTATTTAAATAAAAATGCAATACAAATCAAATCAAATAAAACATTGGAAATCACTATACAAAGTTAAAAAAAATACATACATGCACGTAAAATAATGATTATGCATTCATTGCAATTATGCAAGATTTTATGAAACACATCCATTTGCATCCTTCGAAGTAATAGGGCTAGTCTCACTCATTGCTTGACTTTAACAAGAATAGACTCAACCTCTAATTACTTTATTCTCAACAATCACTTTGAGGATTATCTCATAGAAAAAACCTGATACTTCTCATGGTTTAGTCCCACATAGATTATCACATATGAAGTATTATTCTTTAGGGCTGAGTTCATCAAAACGATTTTATGTTTTAAACCTACTCTTGTTAGTCTAAAATACTTTATCATGTACATACAATTTCATTAATTTCAATTCAATGCGATAAATATTTTTACCCATAGTATGCTTACATTAAAATTATTTTTTATTTACAATGTCATATAAATAACCAAGATAAAGAAATAGTTACAAAATTTATAACCAATAATTTATTGCGCACCAATTTTGCTAGCATGTAATGTATACCATCAAAACACAA
Organism: Tinospora cordifolia; assembly: GCA_030144865.1. NCBI lineage: Eukaryota > Viridiplantae > Streptophyta > Magnoliopsida > Ranunculales > Menispermaceae > Tinospora > Tinospora cordifolia. Next base: position 20,065 of record JAJIYU010000231.1, on the reverse strand, counting down.
ATTTTGCTGTAAATTTCAGCAAATAACAATAACCCATTATTTTTTCATATTTTCATTCACTATATATATATGACTCCACAGTTGGTTATTATATGTACCACTAAACCAAATCGTATCAGTTAACTACTTTATAAAAAGTTTATTTTGTGTTATTTTTTGATAAAATAAAATTATTTCTTCATGTATTTAGTTGCCAATTAAACATATCAATCGATCTCTGACTATCATAATTTTGGTGCCATTAAGCTCAAAATTTTATTTTATACATTTCTATTCTTCCAATTAAAGTTTTGTTAGTGTTATATAGGTTCAAAAACCCAAGCAATTAATTCCACTACGATATCAATCCCTAGAGACTATTTGAATACAAATGAACTATATATTTATGATTCACACGACAACATGAATACCCTATTTTTTAAGAATATTATAAAATACTACTCATAGTAAAAGTTGTACCATTAGAAATGTAATTCATAGCTTAAATATCAATTTTGTAGCAAAAAGAAGTGAAAATAACTCAAATGAACGTTAGGTTTACTGCCCGTTTTCTCTTTCTCTCTCTCTCCTTTTTTTTTTGTCCGCAATTGAGGCATATTTATATTTGGCCACCACCTCATGCACAATATTGTATAAACGGACACTTAGCCACCGCAATTAAACACACACACACACACACACACACACACTCTCTCTCTCTCTCTCTCTCTCTCTATATATATATATATATATAAACTCCACTCTGCATATCAATTCTTTCTCTTCTTTTATATGTGTAAGTCTCTTTATATATATATCTTTCCATTAAATAATTTTATTTACTTAATCTATATATGTGGCATGTATTTTGATATGTCATATATAGTTGACTTTACATGCATATACATGTATTCAACATACACATGTATTGGATATGTTGTCTACTTTTCCTTAAAGAAAAGATACGGGTTTGATTTGATGAAACATATTTACTAATGAGATTATCTTTCCCCAACTCTTATCTTATTTGATTAAGAAAGTTAACTTTATTCAACATTTAATCTTATTCTTAAATGTTTTTCTTCCGCTCAATTTACCTTTACTTATACAATAAGATAAATGGTTTATACTACTTCATCTTATTTGGCAAAAATATTTTACTTCAATTTGATTAATCAAATTAACCTTCTGTTCATTTAATAATGCTTGATAAGTTTTATTTACTTATATTAATTTTAATAGCTACAACGTTATTCGCTCTCCCTCGGTCACTCTTCTCACTCTCTCTGATCTTTTTTTGAGAGGTAACGAATACACACACACACATGCACACACTCTTAGGAGTATTTGGTGGTGGCAATCATGAACTAATTTCCCAACAAAATCCTTGATAATTAAATTTGGGTGAGGACTTGAACCCGCAAATTTGTGGTCTCACATTGAGTTTCTAAGCGTGCGATTACTGTGTCATTGGCAATTTCTTGTTTAAGATCAACCATTCTCTACCATAAAAGTCGAACTTACACATGTGAGGATTGTGGCTTACCAAGTCATGTGACATGTAAGCATACCTCAAAACATATTTTATAGTTAGGCTATAGACTACAATCTACTCCTATAGTGGCTAGCTACGTGGTTATGTTAAGGTAAGAGCCAATGCTTCATCACCCTCACATATTCTTGAATTAGCATTCTTGTCAACCTTGCTTTGAGATCATAAAAGTTGACACATGCCAAAGCCTTTTCTTGTTGTACAAATCCCAACAAGTGATTTTCTCAAATTGAAATACAAGAAAAATGTTTGAGTGAAAAACTGTGATTTCAAATCCATATCATAATCTTCCTTTATATATGTAAATTCATAGATACAACAGAGTATAAGGATCATATAACACTTTGTAACAGAAATTCTTATATAGGCACTTCATATGGTACTAATGCAAATTCTATGACGATACAACCACTAAATATGCCAAAATTAGGGTGTATAGTCTAGCTCATGAAAACTATTCGTAAATATATAGTATATCATTGTTCATTTCCTTCCTCCATACACCTTTTTTTTTCCATCTTTTTCTTAATTTCTTGATTAAAGAAAGGAAGGGCGAGTGAATGCCTAGTTAGTCTCCTACATGCTAGCTACTATTAATAATAATAAATGTACTAGAAATTAGAAAATTCAGCATAAGATTTGCATACAAAATTAAACACTTGCATGCCATATTTTCTAAAATTATGTACACCAAACAATGGCAGGCTACATTTGGCAATCCAGCTAGGAATAGGATAATATTTTGCTTAACTAACTCATTAGTGAAAAGCATTTTCATAAACTCACAACTTAAGGATGTGCGAACTATTGGTTTCTTCCTCACCTTAAAACCTATGAACTTTGTTTATTTATTTTTTTGAAATGAAACTAGAGATATATTCATATAAAGAAGAGGCACTTGTTAGATGAGGTATCTAGACAAGCATTGTTACACAGAGTCCATAATGTTGTTCCAATTACATAGCTAATCCCCAGAGCTGTATTCCATGGATAGCTTGGCTACACATTTGTGGATAACCAACCCACACCTTGACAGGTAAGTTCTCTTAGGACAAAAATAACTGCTGTTGCTGCAGCTTACAAACATACTGCTGTGGTTTCGGAGTCTGGTGAAGTCTGTACATGGGGTTGTAACAAAGAGGGCCAGCTTAGATATAATACCTCCAACTCAGAATTGTGTTATTACTGTATTACTTCAAGTTTACAAAGCTTCTTGAGAATTTTGAGGAGAAGAGAGGATATTTGGAATTGATATTTTGATCCTTTTCTGAGAATATCGATAAAGATATTTAAAATGATAATTCCATCTTTTGGTCCAAGTATCCTTGAAGATATTTAAAATATTAATTTTGTCCATGGTCCAAACTGCTGTTATGTTTTGTTGTATCTACTCCTTAGATTTGGGAAATGCTATATATGTTCTTCACTAACCCGATAGTCATTGAGGGACATGATTGATTGTTGATCCCAAGGTTGGAATTCATCTGTTCATATTACAATAGAATGCAGCACTTTCATTTTTTTCTTTCTTCTTTATTTTTTGTTTTGTTTTTTTTTGTTTTTTTATTTTTTTTATTTCTGGGTTTGGTTGAAGACAATTAGGTCTGCTGTATCTCATGCACACTTATATTTTAATTCACAAGCAGGTTAGATGGAAGCTATATGTGCACATTGCAAGTCAAAATAATATCTTCACCATTGTTCATCAATTTCATCTTGCTTTATTATATAGTACATTTATGTAACCCTTGACATTTGCTGTTTCTTTATCTAACAACAACAGGTATGAAGAGTATTTCTTGAGGCAGTTCTTTGGATCCCACTACGAGGAGTATGCAGAGCAGGTTTCGTCTGGTATACCATTTGTTAAGTGAAGAGTTTTGGAACTTTGTGAGATTTCACCACCATTTGTCTCTATATTCTCACTTGTGCACGGGACCTCAATTCTGTTTCCATCGATGAATTTCACATCCTAATCAATCTTGGTGCTGGATAGTTAGAATGCAACCTGGATGTTTATATTAGCTTGTTGGATGGACAATTTGCTCAAATGGGTTTGTACTTGCATTTCTCTGGAGATCCTGTTTCACATATACAGTATCAATGATATGGAAATATTGGCAAGTTATGGTCCAGCAGGTAAAGTTTACAAGTTGTGCCCTGTGAAGATCATCAAAGAGCAACTTGTGAAAAAAGTGGCATCAAATCTGATTAAAACGACAATTGGAGTCCTTGCTGCTGCCCATTGGTAGCTATTACAATTCCTGGTGTTCAATTCTTTTGGCATTGTCGAACTTGCTTAATTGCATTTCCATATCCTAGATGGCAGTTTCTTATACCACAAAAATGCAGAACAGCAATGTCAAGCATTTTAATTTTATGATCCACAACATATTTTATAAGGCAATGCCTCCATTTACTCCTCACATATATGACTATATTTTGTAATCTTTGTAGCATTGAACTCACTTATATCAAGAAACTGTAATCTTTGTAGCATTGAACTCACTTATATCAAGAAACTGTAACCATCTTGTTTATGAAGAATGTCCCTGGTGATCTTGCCCAGAATGTGCGTCAGAGCTTGATTGTGTCAATTTTTCCTAGTAAACTCTGTAATTGTCCGAGTAAACATTGTTTAACCTTATTCTCAAATGATTTTTTTTTCTTGCTTAATGTACCATTACTTAAATAATAAGCTAATAATTTATACATAAGAGTATGGTAGTAGTTTATGTTGGAGATAGAATTAGAATGGTAAACCTCTTCTAACAAGGGCCGCCTTGAAGAAAGTAACCAGAGAACTTTAGTCTGCTTCTGCCAAGGTGAATCACTTGTGGTTGAGGGTTATTTGGATTTACAAATTCTGGTCCACAAATGGAGCCCATCATGTTGTGATTATTTTTTTTATTTTTAAGATACCTTTCTCAAAGTTCTCACAACGGAATATTCTATTTTTATCCTTTCATGACAAGGGGAATCAATCATTATCCTAGAGCATATCCATTACTTAGGTCCCATTACCTTGTTCTATGGCGCCACTTTCATTCGTGGTACAGTTGCTTGGTGAGGAGTCTATTGGCTTGGCTCTAAATATTTCAAGCCCAAGAAAGTTCAAAACCGTTTTTTTTTTTTCCCCTAGCAATTTGGAAAGTTCAATTCATTGGGAGGGATTTCCTAGTTTCTATGTAACCATTTGTAACTTCGTTTCTTGGATGGGTGCCGTGACCACCTAGGTGCCTAACCTCAGTTATGATAAAATTATATATTTTAAAAGTAATGGTTGGTACTTAAGAAAATTTGTTCTATTATAAGTAATGGCGAACAGAAATGTATAATATAAAAAACGTGAAAAAGAATTGAAAAGAAAAAAAACTGAAAACTACCGTCATTAAAAGAATCTAACATGAAATTAAATTATATTAAAAAAATTGAAAAGTCGCTGTTATTAAAAGAAGAAAGAAACTGTAGCTAGCTACTCCACCTTACGTAGAAGAATCAATTTTTTAAAATATTATTTTTTTATTTTTTAAGGCAAAATTAATTAAAAAATTAAATAGGTGAGAAAGAACAAAATTAAATTTAAACTTAAATTAACTTCATAATAAATATGAAAAATTTTATTATTCAAATTATATATATTATATATATATATATTAATGATCATACAAAGCCTGAATGTGAATTTTGAAAACTTTGTCAGTTCAAATGGAAGGTTTGGATATAATTTTGATTAGAATAAAAATTATATTCGATGCGTGCAATTCTAATGCTAACCTACGTTCCTCCAAAAGGGCAAAATAGTCTTTCGAAACACTTGACAAGCGGCTCCTTCGAGTTTGACAGTTGGAGCCACACGTAACAACTTCCAAAAGATGAAACAGGTGCCACGTGTAGTGTATGTTGCGGCTTACAACGAAGCCACGTGTCTCTTCTGACCCATGACAAAAACCCTTTTTAGTACGACCGAACGGCGAAAAGAATAAAAAAGAAAGAAAAAAACTCACGCATGACAATTCGGACTTCAGACCCACGTCTCACGTGATGCCATTTATTGAAAGGGTTGTGGGCATTTTGGTCATTGTGAATGTTATTTCCCCAAAGGCCCCCGTTCGGAGTTCCAGCAAATGAGCGCAGTGACCGATTTCTGCGAGGCATATTCTTTTGGTTCTATTCGCTCCTCTCCTCCCTCTCCACAACGCATTAACTTCCGTCGTTTCTTGCCATTAGCGTCTCATAAACACGCAGATCCCTCTCTTCTCCTTTCTTATTCACCAGATCTGTTCCATTTTTTTTTTCTTTCCTTCGTTCGAGAATCACTTGCAGGTTATTTTTTTTTTAATTTGTTTGATTTTTTAAATTATTATTAGGATTATTGATATATATGTATTTTGATTTGATAATGTTGTTTTAATTTTTCTCGGTTTCATCCTTTTTTTTTTCTTGATGATTGGGACATTGGGACGGATCTCGGTTTTTGGTAGGTGGGATGGTTGTTCGTATCAAATGCGTGACTTAGGTTATCAAAGGTTTTGTTGAGTGTGTACGGATGGATGAGTAATTTTGATTATTATGGAGGATTCGAGTTTGGGATTTGTTTGTGGTTGAACCGAAATGATCCTGGTTTTCGTTTCAAATATTTGAAGTAGTGGTGGAAGCCCAAGTTGGATGGATCCGTTGGTGGTAGTGGAATCCATGTGAGAAATCGTGGTTAAGAGTCTGTTACCTGTGTTTTGCTCTAGTATTTTTGAAAATTGAGGAATTGGGATAAGTTCTCTCTACGCAACTTGGATCTGCCGCCATTTCGGTATGATTTTTTTAGGTGAACTTGGGAGAATTTCCGATAATTCATGTTCTAAATAAATGTTGAGTTTTCTGTACTGTCAATATGAAAATGACAATTAGTTCTCAATTTGTGGCCGTAAAGGACTGCGTGTTTGTAGCTGTGGCATAAAAGATGGCCATGTGATACCCCTTGAGATCTGTTCTGTTTTTCTCAGCATTGGAAACTTTATTGCATTTCATAAAAGGTGAAATAGCGAGGAATGGATTCTAGGCTATATTACGAGCTTGGTTCTAAAAAATTGATTAGCAGACTTCCAAAAAGATCTCCACTCGACTTTTTGCTCAGTTTTTCCATGCATTGGATGCTTTTATGCCAATCTAGCAAAATTGAGTTTCCAAACTTTGATTGCTTTTTTGAAAGTTCTCCCAGTGCTTCTGGCTTTGATTGATGAATATGTGAAGCTTTGAAATCATCTGAGACATGGTAGAATAGATTAAAATTAGGTAGCATCTCCAATGTGAATTGTGGCAGTTGTATCCCAATAGGTCATTGTGGATAATGTGACAAGTGAATCATTCCATTGGGGCACAGGAAGCCGTCTATTATGCATTCAATGATATTATGTTATCTTATATTAGACCAAAGAGCCTAATGAGAGGTTTACATAATCCTGTAATCTATATTTTTAAGTTTTGTGGTCATTTGTAGCATATTGTAATATCAATGGAAATGATTTTCTATAACTGCAATAATGATGGAGTAATTACTAGTTAGTCCATAATTTCAATGTACACGATCATTTTTCTGAGCACTTATTTTTGGTGGGTTTTGAATGTTCAAAAAATGATGTTGTAGAGAAAAAACACACTATGAACCATTTTCATATGATTCCATGGTATGCTGTATGCTATTGAAGCATTGTGAGTGTGGTTGTGTTTTTTGAAGGCCATGCAGAATAGTGACCTAGTTATCCACTTATCACCTTATTTAAGTATTGTTTGTAGCATCTTTATCTGCGCTAGATTGAAGATTGCTATTCCAATGAATCGTAGAACATGCTGTGTTAACTGTGACTGTTTCACATTCTAGTAATGTTAATATTAAATTTGTTATATAATGGATTAAGGTTAAGAACTGTCAAAGTTGGACTATCATAGAGAGTTTTTGTTAATTCTATTTGAAGTTGTCTGGTTTAGCTTAGTCTTATTTGTTTTCACTATCCTAAACAAGACAGAAGCAGTAAACTTTTTGTATTTACATGTGGCATGGAGCACTCAAAATCTGTCTGTAGTTTTTGTCTTCTACTCTTGCAAGAAATTTTGTTATTTGCTGTCTATGATTTGATTGGATGATGCTGATGTCATGACATGCGATGTTTCATCTTACAGTTGCCTACTGATTGAAGTAATTGCAGATGTGGCATTATATTTTTCTTGGATCTTGGAGAATTTTGATTCCATATGAGCAATGATGGGTGTCTGTGAATGGCTGCTGCATCTGGTTTGCGATTGCTACAGTGATGCTGATGATGATGGGGTCAAAATTTTCTGGCATTTGAATGAATGTGACATTTTCATTAGTTGATTTCTAATAACTGTGTCATGGAATAACATTTATGAAATTCAGACAGGCAACTATCTCAAGGTTTTGTGCTGTTTCAAAATAATTTGCTGTTTAGGTGTTGAGTAATCTGAGTTCTTACATCTAATAGGCAAAATTTGAAGCAGAGTGGGGATTATCAAGTAGAAAATTTTGAAGGTTAGCTTTTATTAATAGTGTTTCAGGGTTGGATTGATCAAGTAGAAACCGGTCTAGTTCAAGCATTATCAATCGGAGTAATAAATTTATGGAGGGAATCTCACTCTTGGGTCAGAAGCAAAACCCACAGCCACTTGCACGCAAAAGTAGTATGGGAGGTCCCCAAAAGGATTTATGGTTGATTATGAGAGAAGGAACCATGGCTGAAGTGGATTCTGCTTTGGCACTTTTGAAGAAGAATGGGGGTAATATTGACTCAAGGAATGTGCTTGGGCTAACTCCTCTTCAAATTGCAACTTGGAGAAACCATATTCCCATTGTGAGGAGGCTACTTGCAGCTGGTGCTGATCCTGATGCCAGGGTATATATTGAACATCCATTTATTTGTTTATTTTCTGTTCACGTTGTTTAAGATGATTCTTTAATTTTTGAACTGCTAGGTTTCCCCATTTTGATAATCTTTTCTTCCATTTCTCAAGAAGCAGTAGCTTCCCATAGCTAACAGTACAAATCTCTATGCAAAAAACTGTTCACAAATTTGAAAAGTGAGTACATTCTATTTCACAAGTGAACATTATGGCATAGGTAGCAATCTAAACTCCCAAGCATAATAGCCTCACCCACAGAGGATTGGTTTGCAGTTCCCAACCAGATTTCTCCATACTCCTTCAAAGAGTACTGGAAGATCATTTTGTTTGCAATATGGTACACCATTTGGGAGGAAAGGAATGCAAGATTCTTCAAGAATAGACAATGTCATGTGGAGCTATTGTGGGAGACATTTCAGATTTTGTTTGCCACACAGGTTTCTAGTACAAAATTAGTTAAGGGTTATAGCTCTGGGCAATGGCTTTGTAACTGGAATAGCCTACGAACATTGTAATTTTGTTCTTCATGTCCGGATATCTCATCCAGCAGGTGCTATTATTATCAATTTATGTGTGTGTGTGTGTGTGTATATATATATGTGTATATGTATATTTATTGTTATAGTTTCTTTTTGAAAAAAAAAAAAACCGGAGGCTTATACTGCAACTGTAATGTGCTTTGTGCAGACTTAACCCCTTCATATTTGAACGGAGACCAATCCATGCTGTTTTCTGTCTCTCTCTCTCTCTACATTTAAAGATTATATTAGTAATTTAAAAACTGTCAAATGCTGAATGTCTGAGCGGTGGGATTGAAAGAATTTTAAAGGCAGTTATCTTCTTTCTGGTTTTAAGAGTTATGTCGGTTCATTAGGTAGATTTTATGTCTTTTGCTGTATCAAATGCTTATTTTCTGTTGATTTATTCATCAATTTTTTAATTCTCTCAATTTAATATGTTCTCTTTACCCTTTTAGGATGGAGAATCAGGATGGAGTAGCTTACACAGGGCTCTTCATTTTGGTCACCTAGCAGTGGCTAGCATCCTTCTGCAGTCTGGTGCTTCTCTTACTTTGGAGGACAGTAAAAGTCGAACACCTATCGACCTCCTCTCGGGGCCTGTTTTGCAGGTTGTTGGAAATGAAGCTAGTTCAGGTATAGAGTGATTTTGTTTTTCACTAGGTTAATTTGGATTGAATAGGTTAATAATGCACAATGTTAAGTGATGACCTAATTGATTATAATACTCTGTCTTGTAGTTTCTAAGGAGGTCTTTAGTTGGGGAAGTGGAGCAAATTATCAACTTGGAACTGGCAATGCTCACATACAAAAATTACCCTGCAAACTTGATGCACTTCAAGGTTCTTGTGTTAAATTGTTATCTGCTGCAAAGTTCCACAGTGTTGCAGTTGGTGCCCGTGGGGAGCTGTACACGTGGGGATTTGGGAGAGGTGGTCGCCTTGGGCATCCTGATTTTGACATTCACAGGTGAAGGGATACTTGTTTGTTTGTGTGTGTGTGTGTGTCATTGTTAGAAACAAGGAACAAAAATTTGACTTTGCTTCAAACTTTTATATTTGAAAAATATAATTAATTCGAAGAGTTCGATAAATTTGAAAGAATTTTTGTAAAAAATTTGTCAATATAGAAAAATTTTTAAAAAATACTACGTAAATGTTAAAATATGCACAATTTTTATAAAAAAAATAATAAAAACATATATAAATAAATACATTTTACATATAAAACTATACATATAATGGTCTCTAACATATATTTTAACGTTAATAATATTTGATGCACATTCTGTCTGTTAACTTAAAACTGTTATAAAAAAAGAAAGGAATAGAAACTTGTTCAAACTCTAGTGGTCTTGCAAACATAAACCTTAGGTCGATTGATCTTAGCTCGCTAGTCACTACAAGTGCAAGTGTATTCTATCTTCTTTATTGATTACAATAGACGACTCTACTTCTCTCAATGCTTCTCCTCATAAACTCTCAGGTTATTTTTCTCTTTTCTTTCTTCTCTCTATCGTCTCTCCTCTAAGCTACAACTCATTCTTCTCTCTCTTGGATAGCCACTTGTTAATTGCACATATTTCGCCTACAATATTTTTCATTTATAAAGCGAGTTTTTTTTTTTTTTGCAAAAATCGTCAAAACTTCAGTTTTAGGTGAATTTCGTTGATTTTTTCAAAGATTTCGACGAAATTTTGTAATTTTACAATATTCGGTGAACTTTGCTTGAATTGTCCAAATTATCTAATTAATTAGGCTAATTTTGCCAAAATTTGGGTAATTTGCATACCATGGTTGGAACAATTTCTTATGGTCACTTTTATCCTTTTTGTGAGAAGAAAGAAAGTAATTTCTTAATTTGTTTATAATTGGTAGATTACAAAATAGAGCACGAGCAGTGCCCTTTTTATAGCCCACAATATGACCATCTCCCACACTCAGAAACCTTAGCGCTAACATAAATGACATTGTCTATACGTATTATATCCTTCAAGGATCGCACATGTTATAATTACTTGAAATTTTACTACAGCATGATGGGTATAAGCTGTCTAATACATAGGTACTTTCTTTAAAGTGGGTCCTTTCCTTGTTCAGGTAACCAGGTTTCATGAATTATGGAGACCTTGACAAAATCTCTATAGGAAATAAGTTCCAGCTCACCCTACTTACTCTCAAAACATCTGATGGAATCCTCGACAAACCATTTTTGAGCACTGAAGCCTTTTGGCCTCAATCTGGTGAAGACAATCAACTGCCTTAAGATATATCAGCCCACCTTGTGCATGTTAGGTTCAAGGATATGGAGGAGTCTGCTCACTTTGAGTAGAACAAAAAGGATGGTGGGGGGAGAAGGAAATAAACAGAACAATGGTTTGCTTTAAACACCTATGTCAAATCACCTGGATTACAGGAAAGAAAAATAACCTAATCAAACCTAGGAATGATGAATGATCTTGACATTGTTGTCATTGTCAAATATGAGGATCAGAATTGATTTTTTTTTTTTTTTGTTTTTTTTTTCAGAACCTGGTGAAGCAAATCGGGGTTTAAATTTAAAATTCATTTACAAATTTGAAAGGAAATATGTATGTCTTGATGAGGGAACTACTGTTTCTGTCCGCTTTGCGATTTGGGCTGATCCACCAAGCAATGAGGAGTAACTTGCCATCAATTCAGGAATTGATTTATTTGGCAGGATCCTCTTTGCTAATATGAGCTTAATTTACTTGCAATTCAAAGTGGTTCAAGTGCATGATTGGGTTTGTTCATTGATATTTTAAAATCGCAAATTTTAATATTCACCTGTTTTAATCATGATGCTGACTGCCATATTTCTGGAAACTACGTTCCATTTGAGGTATTTGTTTGTTTTCTGTGGATGTGGGATTCAATTATTCCATTGTTTTACTCCCTTTCTTTCTTAATGACTCCTTTTCTTGTCTTTCTTTCTTTTTTCGGACTGATGTTTATTTCTTTCTGATCTAAGATCAGAAGACTATGCAATTAGTGTAAGGTTTGAAAAATGTGGCATTTCTTTTCCTAGTGACTTTTGAGACTATGCAATGTGACTGGTAACACTTCAAAGAAATGGTGAAATGCTGTTATTAGTTGGGATGGTAACCTTTTGACTCTATGCAGTGGTCAGGCAGCTGTTATTACTCCTCGGCAGGTGACTTCTGGTCTGGGAGCTCGGCGAATCAAGGCAATTGCAGCAGCTAAACATCACACTGTCATTGCAACAGAGGGTGGGGAAGTGTTCACTTGGGGATCCAATAGAGGTATATTATTTTTTTGCATTTCATTGATAGGAAATCTATTAAAGATGGACTTTTTCTTGATTCTATTTACACATCAAAATGTTGATTCTATATTATATTTTCCTGCTGCAATAGCAGCAGAAAGGAAATTATGGGATTTGTCACTTGCTACAATGGTTTCACTCATACTTTGGCCTCTTAACAGTTTATCTCTCTAAACTTTCTGTTATTAATTATTTGATCATCCTAAAAATTATGCAGAAGGTCAGCTTGGCTACACGTCTGTGGATACCCAACCCATACCTCGACGGGTAAGTTCTCTTAGGACAAAAGTAACCGCTGTTGCTGCTGCTAACAAACATTCTGCTGTGGTTTCGGAGTCTGGTGAAGTCTTCACATGGGGTTGTAACAAAGAGGGCCAGCTTGGATATGGTACCTCCAACTCAGCTTCAAATTACACTCCTAGGTTGGTTGAATACTTGAAGGGCAAAGTTTTTGCAGGAGTTTCAGCAGCAAAATACCACACAGTTGTTTTAGGAGCTGATGGAGAGGTGAGTTGATAAAGTTCCCCATCCCATTGTTAATTGATGAATAAAAAATTAATTCGAGAGTGAAAATAAGTCATATATCTTTTTTATTTAAAATGAAGAGAAGACCAAACTTTGGATTGTAATAGCAAACTATGGATTTAAAGATGCAATGAATGTCCTATATCATGGTAACAATTATTTTGCTACGGAAGTCAGTTAAGTGATAATATAATATCATTCTTCAAACACTTCTTAAAAGTAATGTAAGGTTGGAAGTCCTCTTAATTATCCATATTATTTTTATGTACACCATTGGTTTAAGTAACAATAAAGTGTGTGAGGAATTTTATGTTTATATTACATGGATGCGATTTTCTGCTTTATGAATTTGATTTGAAAGCAATAATATTCTGCTACATTATGACACCTGGCACCTGTCAATGCATCATTTTTTGGACTGGATTGATTTAGAAAGCATTGAAGAGCTAGATAGTTTAGCTCACTAGTCTGTGGACTGCAGAATCTGAATTATATTTGATGATTAATATTTTATTTTGATTATTATAATGAAAAGAACGTTAATTAGAATTTGGCTAGTTGCATTTAAGTTGCTTGTGACATTGCATGTGTAAGCTCATGAGAGATGGTATTGACGTAGTGGCACGGAGCACAAAAATCCTTAAAATTGTATCACCAATAGCTGTTCATGCTATGAAAAATTGTAACTTAAATATGTCAAAAGCAAAGATGAAAAAGGCCATTCTTCATAGTTTTTCTTGAGTCTTAGCTACTCGGGAAGTAAAAAAAAAATGCGACAAGGAGAGTGTATGAAGACTGGAAGAAAGCACTTTGTACGGGAGTCAAGGAAGAAGATGACTGGGGACGGATGACAGTGACAAGGAGGAATTATAGAAAAAATGAACAGACAACGAAAGTGGATGTGAGGCACACGTTAGACGAAAATAGAAGGTAGACATCAAGGCAAAAGGAGAGATAACAAGACAAGGATCGGATTGGCTGCCAACTACTCATAGGAGTAAACACAATGTGAAAAAGGCACACATAATGGTAGTTGAAAATATGCCTCGTTGCCTATAAGATACAAGTATGTCTCCATTTGGTATTTGATAGACAACAAAGAAATTCTGATACAAGAAGTGACACGAAACCAGGTGTCTTGTATCGCACTATATTGGGATTCAATATTGTGGATAAAGAAGGAAGTTGGGATATGAATAGAAGGGCTAGAAAGGAATATTAAGAAAGGAGTCTTTAGAAGTTCAAGATTTAGCACCCTAATGGACGTCATGGTCAATGATAATGGTAGCTTCATCAAACTCACAAAGATGGTTAGGGGAAATCATCAAAGTGTAGTTCTTGGAGGAAAGGTCCACTGCTGCATTATGCATTTAAATAAACATTCAATACAGATCAAATCAAATATAATTTTAGAAATTATAATGCAAAGTTAGGCGATGCATATTTGCACTTGAAATAAGGATCATGCAATTATTTCAATTGCACATTTACCCACTTATTTTCACAGATGAATCTGAATAGAAATGACGAAATTAGGCCAAAGGATGATCACTTTTTGAACAATTTGATAATAATTAGAATTTGAATTGGTCAATACCAAAAGATTTGGTAGAGCCTTATTTTACCCATTATTATTGGACTGACACATCTGAAATCTACTCAACCTTTCCCCTTAAACACTTTGATAATCTAAAAATAGAACAGTTACAGACACCACCTCCAATTCCACTAGAACCTATCTTCCATCCTTTACCAAAAACCTTTCCACCTTACCACATCTTGAAAGCTTTGTGCATGATTATCATTATGATCTAAGTGAAGCCAACTTCCAAAACTTCTGTTCATCTGCTTACAGTATGGTGCAGGAAACATCGTACCCATGACAACCTCCTATAGACTCATAATTTAAAGAAGTAGTAACGGATAACTTTTGGATGAAACACTTTAAAGTATCTGATGGGGAACCTTATGTAGTTATGTTTATTGTGCATTTCCTTGTTGTATCATTATAATTTTTGCATGATTCAAATAAAATTTTGAGGACAAAATTTTTGAAAAGGATTGTAACATGTTTCAAAAAAGAAATGCATAAGCAAGTTAATTGTAGGATAAAATGACATTTTAGTAATTCACAAGGGTCAAAAGGCCAAAAGAGGACGTAATTGTCATTTATGACATTTTTAGGGATATTTTTGAAGAAATTAAATAAATGTTAAAAATATCTTCAAGTATATTATAGAAAAATGAAAGAGTAAATAAAGCTAGTTCTTATGGATGCCATAGACATTTTGAAAAAAAAATTTAACCTATAAATAGATATAGTGGGACAATTGATTTCATATTAATCTTTTCTTCTTTCCTAAGTATTACAAGTTGTTTTGTAAAGCTCAAACAACAAAATGAGTTGAAATGTTTTGGTGGGGATGAACTTATGGTTTGCTTATTATATCTTTACGTTCTAAATTGTGAATTTAGAATTATGTACATATTGTTTTACTACTCACTAGTAAATGAATTACAATTGAGAGTTGACCCTTGCTGGATAGCTAAATGCAGTCAATGTTACATGAGATTATATAATTTCTTTATATTATCTTGTTATTATGTATTACTTGTATGCTCTTTGTACAGTTATTCTCAACTGAGTTAGTAAATGAGAAAATCCGTCGGGAGGCCCACTGAACAATATGCTCACCACAATCTTCTTTATTTTTCAAGAAATTATAAATAGGAAGGTTTAATAAAGACTAAGACAAACAAGAGATGACAAATTAGAAAAGAAGAAAAAATAATTGAATAATGTGTATTTGTAAATATGACTCATAATTTAGGAATAAAACTGAATTTTGCTATAAATAGTGTGGTTATATTGTTTAAAGTTAGTTTAAGTAAAATATAATATATGAAAATAATTTATAGTTATGTACTGCTGCTAAACATTAACATAAATGATAAAGGGTATGGTGTGATTGTGGTGATATCAAAGTTATTCACTTTAATCTTTGATTATATTTAAAGATTCCTGTAATTTAGATTTATACAACAAGAATAAGATTGGGGTGTGACATTCTAAACTTGGGAAACTGCTTATCTTGCCAAAGCTTTTTACTCAAAAAAATTTCTTTATTGTTTATGTATCATTTTGTTAAGTGTGATGGAATTCATGTGCAGGTGTTCACTTGGGGTCATCGACTTGTCACACCTAGACGTGTTGTCATTGCTAGAAATATTAAGAAAAGTGGTGGCACTCAGTTGAAGTTTCACAGAATGGAACGGCTGCATGTGGTTGCAATAGCCGCAGGAATGGTACATAGTCTTGCTCTCACTGACGATGGTGCGTTGTTTTATTGGATGTCCTCCGATCCTGACCTCAAATGCCAGCAGGTTTAGCTTAATTGCAATGTTGTTTACAATCATTAATGTATCATTTTATCTGTCACTAACTCTTGTTTTACTGTTTCATGATTTCATAGCTTCATCCCTTGTGTGGGAAAAGCCTGGTCAGCATATCTGCAGGGAAGTACTGGGCTGCAGCAGTTACAACAACTGGTGATGTTTACATGTGGGATGGGAAGAATAGTAAGCACGAGCCTCCTGCTGTGACTAGGTTACATGGTATGAAGCGGGCAACTTCAGTTTCAGTTGGAGAAACTCATTTGTTGATCGTTTGTGCCCTTTATCATCCTGTTTCTCTTCCTAGCGTTGAAGGGAATCTTCAGAAGCCAAGGCTTGAGATCCAAGATGAACTAGATGAGTTAGATGAAGATTTTATGTATAATGATATAAACAAGGATGAAAAGTTAGCAAGTTTACAGAAAGATACTTCTAATAAAAGGTCCACGCCAAGTTTGAAAAGACTCTGTGAGAAAGTGGCAGTGGAATTTCTTGTAGAACCTAGGAATTCTATTCAAATGCTTGAAATTGCTGATTCTTTAGGAGCTGATGAATTGAGAAGGCACTGTGAGGTATGCATTGAGGTTATTTTCATTGTTTGCTTGAGTTTCCTTTAATTTTTTTGGTTGGAAAGAAGAATGCTCATCTTATTTAAGAATGTTAATGAATACTATTTTTTAGCAATTTATGATCGAATGATATCATAGTAAAAAAAAGAGAAACATTAAATATTGAAGAATCTTAACATACCTAACAATACTTATTGCAGTAAACATTTCAAAACTGACAAGTTTCTCATTAAAGGTGGGTCTTGGTGTGGTAGAAAAGTTGCGCTATTTAAGTTGGATGTCGTTATGGTTTTGATTCAAGAAACATGGTTCTACTGAAGTAGGTATAAGGTCATGTATATTGACTCTTAAGCTAACAATTGTGGGACTCTTGTATATTTTATTCACTCCTTTTAGCAATGTTCGTTGTTCTTTATGTAAGTTTGTTGGGTGGATTTTGGTATCTTATTTACTTGTTATAAAATATTACTTGTTTATGTTAAATTATCTGATTCATCATTTTACTTGTCTCAACAAATTAGATGAAATTATGGCCACCATGTAATTAACATTTTCCTATATTTACGTCCTCATTTTTAATTCGATGTAAATTTCTGACCCATTTTTTAAGAAGCTAGCGATCATTATGTGTGTGTGTTACTGGACATTGTTCATAAAGGGGAAATTATGTATGATTTCCTCCACAACCACACTGTTGCTTATAACAGGAAATGTGGCAGCCATCTATTCCAAACCTTGTTAGTGTAGGAGCTTTGCCAACATTTGTCACATTGACTCTGATTCTTGTCTACAAGGGTAGTACCTATAAGAAGGTAATTACATTATGGGGCCGTTTTTGCAACTCGTCCCCTTTGTTCATCTTTCCATTAGAATTGACCCATCTCAAAATAACTTTTTGGTGGTAAAGTAAAGCTATGGTGAGAGAAAGATGAATATTAGGCTCATTTTGAATGAAGGACGGAGGGATTTGGTGGTGAATAACCCCAAGGGATCTCATGGCCAAACAAGTTTAACATTATCCTGCAAATATGGTGACACTAAAGCAAAGAGAAAGTGTCATCTTACTCTATCTGGGGGATTATCCTACTTGAATGAAAATGCCGAGAGAAAATGATTGCCTTGTATTTCTCACAAAATCAAGGATAGGTTTGTTGTGGGAAGAAGAGCAGCAGTAAAGGATAGGAAAAGTGTTTGTAGGAAGAAGTGTTTGCAGGGTGTCACTCCGACATCGCAAGTCCTAGAATTTGTTTGAAGCCCCCTTTCCAGATTTCTGCCAAACCATATGTATGCCTTTGGTTTTCCCAAAGGCCATGCCTACCTTGTATGACCTTTTCAATAATTAATCCGTCTTCCATGAAAACTGCCATAATCAATAGTCTACCATTGCCTTATGTTTGCGTGCTAGATTTTTGATATCCAGCCCTTCTTGCTCAGTCTTCCACATAGGAATGCTCCAAGCCGCATGGTGAGTCCCATGCATCTTATAATCATTCTCCCATAAAATGTCAGCTTCTTTATTTGATCCACCTCCACCACTAGAATCTGAAAAATTGACAAGTAATAGGTTGGAAGAGCATCCAATACATACCTGATCAAAAGCATGCCACATTTAGATATCAAGCATGTCCTCAACCCTTCTAGTCCTCTAGCTACCTTAGAGGTTATTGAACCCAAAAACGCAAGTTAGAAAGATTCCCACCTGAGAGGGTCACCCTACCTTAGCCCAGCACCCACAAGCTTGCCCTGAGAATGACCATTAACAAAAAAATCATTAAGTACATGACATAGGCACCTTGAATTGACTTCCTTCACCTTGAGCCGAATCCCTACACTTTCGTAACATAATCAAGGAAATTACAATTAAATATGTCATATGCTTTGGTGAATTAAGCTTGAATACATCAAGCAGCTCGTTACATCAAGTACAGCATTCACAATCTGATGCCCTGGAGCAAAGGCCATCTGATTCACAGAGATATTGCAAGAGACCCTTCAATTTATTCACCAATACCTTAGCAATAAGCTTATAAAGACATGTGGCTAATAAGGCTAAAATTCGCAACTCTTTTACATACAATCTTTTCTTTCTTTTTTTTTTTTTTGTCTTTTTTTATTAGAGAATTAGACAAGTGTATGTTTCTTTAGTGCTTCGATTGATGATCTCATTGTTAACAAACTCCACCAACACCTTCATCAGTTTATGTTAATGATGTCCCAAGAGTTTTGTGAAAATTATTGTCACATCATCCAGCCCAAGGGCCTTGACTCCCTCATATTTAAAGATGGCTTGTTTAACCTATTCCTTGGCAAATTGTAGATTAAACTCTTCACTATCTGCAGCCTAATTTGGTATATTCTATGCTATGTCACCCAAATACAACCTCCACAATGATCAAGGTTTTCAGATTTCTACCACAATCTCATCTTTCCTTTCTAATAAAGATTCATTATCCCAATCCAGTCTTGAAACAGTGTTTAGTCCTCCCACTCATGATTGTATAGAACAATTTGAAGATGGCATCACCATGTGCAAGCCATGCAACCTTGGGTTTGATCACGGCTGCCCTATCTTCATTTAGACACAATTTCCACAACTCATGTAGGCGGGATTTAGGTAGATGTCCTAAAGAAGTATATAATCATTTCTAATTATAGATGACATTTTGTTTTAACTTGCATAAAAAAATCATTTCTAGTTATAGATGAAATTTTGTTTTAACTAGCATTAAAAAAAGTTACTAAGCCCCTTTAAAAGAAAGATTCTGGACAAGTACCCAATCTGCTTAGGTGTCATTTAGGCATGTCCTTGATGGCAGTATACTCGAGAACCACCATCCTCACCAGTTTTGTCAAGGCAGTAAGGCGGTTTAAGACGATAAGCCTCCATAAGGTGAGGCGAGGACCAGGCGGGGCCTAGGCGGTCCTTAAAATAATTATTCAAAGGTCCCTGAAGAACTATTTATTTGTTTATTAGTCCTTCACTCAATATATATATATATATATACATACATTTTTCTGAAGAATTGTTTAATAATTTTTTATAATTTTATTTATTTATAATTTATATTTAATTAATTAATGATATATAAATTATAAAATTATAGATAATGACATATTAGATAATACATTATGATAAACTCGTGATCATCATAAGTTTACATACTTCATATTCATAACATTCCAAAAAGAAGAGCTAATTACTCTCTCTCTCTCTCTCTCTCTCTCTCTCTCTCTCTCTCTCTCTCTCTCTCTCTCTCTCTCTCTCCCCCCCCCTCCTCCTCCCCCCCCTTCTCCCCTTTCTCCTTCCCCCT
>JAJIYU010000230.1:0-63282 GCA_030144865.1 Tinospora cordifolia | reverse complement strand
ACAATCACCCAAGAAGAATCTCCAAACCAAGAACTTCTCACACTCAAGAGAGAAAAGAAAAGTGAGAAGGGGTGCCAAGAAGAGGGCTTGAAGCACAAGATGACAACTCAACTCTTATTGCTTGAGATGGTTTGAGTTGTGAGCATTGGGGGGGGGGGTAAGTTTTTTGGTGGAAAATTTGCAAAAATTTAAATTTTCGTGCCCCCCAAGCATAGGAAAATAGCAAGTTGGCTTGGAATTGGAAAACCAAGCTTATAAAAATTTTTTTGGGAATTTTTTTGGAATTTTTTCTGATTTTTCTCGGATTAAATTTTGGATTTTCGTTTAATAAATCGGAGCTCAAATCTCAGCCATTGAATTAACCTCGACCGCATCAGCAGATCGCGAACTCGTTTTTGCGGATGGATTTTCGGCCGTTGGATCAGGCGGATTAAATCTCAGACGTTGGATGATTCTCGAGCATCACGGCGGATCGCGATTATGAAAACGAATTTGATCTGGACTCTCGGATCAACCTCGAGCGCAGCATTGGGTTTGCGATTGATTCGGAACGCGTCTTTATGGGCCGTTGATCAACCTCGATCGCAGTAGCGCGTCGCGATTGAATTTAACGAATCCACTGCGCACCGTTGATCATCCTCGAGTTGCATTTTCAGATCTCGTTCGCGATTAATGTCGTGCGCCTCGATCTGAGCCGTTGGATCGATCTTGTTGATTGCAGACAGTCAGATCTTTGTGATTCGATGCTCCTGGACGTTGTTTAAGGCTTTGATCTTATTCGTTGGATTGGACAGATCGAATTTGGACCGTTGGATTGTGTTTCTAATTACCAAATCACTTTCTAAAGCTTCTATAATCCGAATTTTAGCAATTTTACACTTTCTAATTGATAAAAACTTAGTTGTATTGCACAAATTATTCTATTTTATGTACTTACTAATATTTTTCCCTTTCTAATTTATTTAATATTATATTTATTAGATATTTTTCCATTTCTTTAATTCTTTAATTAAATAATTCATATTTACCATTTCCATGTATTTTTTATTTATTTCATATTTCATTTTCAGATGATAATTTATAAATTACACCCTATTATTTACATAATGTTTGATTTATTTTTAATAAATACATTTTATTTAATTATATGAATTTTTTCTATGTACATATGCTTATAATATGTAGTATTAATATTTATTATGCTAACACATACCTTATTAGCCAATATGTGTATTTATATTTTATTTTTATTTATTTCTTAAGCAATTCCTTAAATTTCATAGTTAATTCTATTAAATTATAATTTTCATTTAATTATCCTAATTTTTATTATATCTCTGATATAAATTATTTTTTTCATGTGCCAACCCACCATTTGCACCCAAAATTTCTTAGAATCTTTGAAATTAATTTATTTGACTTATTTTATTTATTTTCCTCAAACTTATTTATCTTTAATTATTTGACAAAATTTTGGGGTATTACATGTTGTCCACGTCTACCTTGGTTCCTGCCCTAACCATTATTCTACCTTTGGATCTATCTCTGTGGTCCTTGGTTCTGACAATATTTGGCAAGATGTCCCTTCTGCCCACAGTTATAACATGTTCCTTATCTTGGATTGCCGCTTGTCAACTTTGCACTAGGTCTGCTACCTCTGAGGTTGATTCCAGTTGTATTTCTTTTGGTTCCCTTGGAACTCTTTGCCATTATTTGGTATTTTGCCCTTGTTTCTCACCCTCTACTCAAAGTTGTCCGCTCGCTCTGTCAATAGTGTTTTCTCCACTACTTTCCTATAAGTTTTTAGGCCCATTAGTATCACTACTCCGAAAATTTCAATTTTCAAGCCTTCTACGAACCTGTTTGGCCTTCATTTTCTCGTTATTGATCAGTTCAGGTGCATACATAGCCAATTCAGTGAACTCAACCTCATACTCAGACATAGTTATATCCCTTTGAGTCCACTTGCTAAATTTGGACTACATCTGCATTAATGTAGCCTCTAGAAAGAATTTTTCATAGAATATCTCTCTGAATTCTTCCCAGTTCATGTGTTGAATATCGATGTTCAGATCTACCTTCAGCATCCACCACCAACTCCTATCAACATAACCCTCCACTCCTTGTGCTCAATTTCCTCCTGCGGCCTCTAATGAACTTGAACCTCTAGCATGAGCACCAACTGTTGCACCAGAATCTACTACTAAGGTGGGGTCTGTACCTACAGCTCAAGTGCCACCTATACCTATAGCTCAA
Source organism: Tinospora cordifolia (assembly GCA_030144865.1). Taxonomy (NCBI): domain Eukaryota; kingdom Viridiplantae; phylum Streptophyta; class Magnoliopsida; order Ranunculales; family Menispermaceae; genus Tinospora; species Tinospora cordifolia. The sequence goes on along the minus strand of JAJIYU010000230.1, from coordinate 61,026 downwards.
GTGTTGCCTGTACCTACATCTGTGGCAACGGCAATGCTCTCATGATCTGCTCAGTAACTCATCTGGTAATCTCATCCCATAACTCTAGAGCCAACATAGCCCCCAACCTGAGCCTCAATTTGATTAATCTGTGCCCTACCCCTATGGCTCAGTCTCATCGGACGCAGCAGCTCTTGTGGCTTGTCTCTTGGATCTGGCCATTCATCTACAACCAAAGATCCATTCAGTCATCATAAATTGATCGAGGAAATCCCATGCATATACTTAGAGCATTTATTTCCATCGTACTAGCATGTGTAACACCCCAACTCCCACATTTTTTGAGTATTGGACATAACCAACATTCTTTGACAGTGGACTTAACCATTTGGCGAGTTGGGTCGGTGTTACTTTACAAGTGACACTTGACTTTCTATTTCACTCATTTCATGCCTTAATTGTATTTGATAGTACATCACCTAAATTTAAGAATTTAATAAGGCAATAATACTAGAAATGAATGAAATTCATAAATTCAATTAATTAAATAAAATTGAGTACATAATTTGATCTTAAAGAAAAACTATTACAGCGAAAGATTCAAAACTTGGGCAATATGCCCTTATATAGAAATTAGAAACTTTCAAAAAAAAGAACTTAACTAATATTCATGGTCTTCATGTAATTACCTGAAAAGTAGAATGAAGGGATGAGCACATAGCCCAGTGGATCTTTTTTCTAAGCATTTAAATCATTATTTCAATTCAAACAAACCAAGCATAACAAAAACTTTTGTACGTTAGGCGATTCAAACAAATTTCTTGTTTATGGTTAACATTAAGAGCGAAAGAGTTTAATCTTTGTGTTCCACATTGTTGGGAGAGAGAATCACTTTTGGAAACTCAAACCCCAATATTTATGCAGTGGGATCACTATTGGAAACCCCAATTCAAAAATCATCAATGGTAAGCTGGAAAGCCGGATCGGGGGTAGAACACACACGATGATACTATGCAATCCATCATCGTGCCAGTACATGGTTAGGATCATTATTTAATCTTTTCTTAGTGATAAAACATACAATATCGAATTAAACCATCATCAATATAACATAACATGAATCATTAAATATTTATTCATGGCACAATTCATGCATGTCATGCATCATTATTCTTAATTTCTAAACATGCATAATATGTATATTCATGGCACATCAAATAAAATAAAGAATGCATATTTAAAACATATTTTCATCATTCAACTTCAAAACATTATCACACATGCAAGACTTATTCAAATTAAAATAAAGAAGTAAAAGTTAGAAATCACTTCCACCTTAAATAAATCTCTTCTGCACACTTCTGAAATCCGCCAGAGTTTCGTTACTTCAATACTTCTAAACACTCAATAACAGTTTAAGATTACTCAAGAACTAAGGGGATTGCCAAGAAGAATGCCAGAGAGAGTCAAGAGGGACTAGTATGCTCTTGATTTGGGATGAAAACAATGAGAGTACGAGGGGTCCTTTATATAGAGTTTAAAATTGCATAGAATGGTAAGTTTATGGTGTTCTCCTTATAGGAAACTTGCCAATTCTTCAAAATTTCATGCCTCCCAAGTATAGGAAAATAGCAAGTGCATTTAGATAATTTTTTGGAATTTAGAAACAAATCTTCAAATTTTAGAATTATTTTCTCAGATTTATTTGGATTTTTCGTGATATTCTGTAATTTTAATCAGAGCATTCGATCTGGGCTGTCTGATCTTCCTCGAGCACAGCACTTAGATCACGATCTTGATTAACGAAATCATTGTAGATCGTCAAATTTCCTCGAGCGCATCAACGGTTCGCAATCAACCAAAAAAACATCTCAGATCCGGACCATTAGATCTTCCTCAAGCGCGGCAACAGTTCACGATCACGAAAACATCTCCGATCTAGACCGTTGGATCTTCCTTGAGTGCAGCATAGTTCGCGATCACCGAATGCAGCTTTGATCTAGACCGTCGAATGAACCTCAATCACGGTGTGCGGATCTCATTTGCGATCTCCGAACACGGCTTTGATCTGGACGCTTGGATTGTCCTCGAGTGTAGCACCAAATGATCAACACAACGCAAGCACAAATCCTAGCCACACGATCAACCTCGAGCGCAATGTTCAGATTTTCATTCGCAATCAACGAAACAGATCTGGACCATTAGATCAGGCGGATTGATTTTGGGCCGTTAGATCTTCATGATTCAGTGCTCCTGAGCGCTGGTTTGGTTTTGATCTCGTTCGTTGGATCGGGCAGATTGATTGTGGGTTGTTGGATGCAATTTCTATTATCAAAATTACCTTCTAAGGTTGCTATCATCCAAAATTTGCTAATTATACACTTTCTAATTGATGTAAACATGGTTTATTGCACATGTCATTCTATTTTATTGACTTGCTAATATTTTTCCCTTTCTGTTTTTTTAATATTGTATTTATTTTATATTTTTCTATTTCTTTAATATTTTTTTAATGCCAACAATTTAAAAATCTACATTTCTCATTTGTTCATTTTCATATATTTTTATTTATATTCATTTCATTATTTATGTAATTATAAATTGATACTTATATAATGTTATATTTATTTTAGATAAATATAAACATACTACATTTTTATTCAATTATGTAAATTTTTTTATATACACATTCCTATAATGTGTAGTATTTAACACTCATTATACTAAAACACATATTATTCACACGCACATTAACCTATATATACACACACACTTTATTTCTTAAGAAATGGAAGCAACTCTTTAAATTTCATAATTCTACTTAATTGACATTTTCATTTAAATATCAAATTAAGGCTTCATTTGCCTACCCATAATTTGCACCCAAAAGTTTTTTAAAATCTTCAAAATTGATTCACTTTACGTATTTCATTTAATTTGATTAAACTTATTTATTTTTAATTATTTGACAAAATTTTGGGTTATTACAGCATGACTCTAGATTCATGTCTCTAAGTTCTCGTTTGTTCAGTAATCTATTGGTTTATGCTTCTAAGTCCACCATGAATTGTTCATTTCTGGGTACAAGATTTGTTCTCAAGATTTAAAAACATTCATGACATATACATTAAAATTTGCCACATAGGCAAGGCATGTAAGGAAACAATCATACATACAATCAGGCATACACTACAAACACGCTAGCATAACAAGATTCCAAGCTTCCACCCATGCCTTTGAGTTCGAGCGTCCTATACCACTCTTGCCCACCGACATAGACTTCCACTTAAAGGTCTCACTACACCCAAACAATTTCACAAATGTCTTGATGTCTAAGGTTTTCCAAGCCCTACTACACTTGACTGTCTTATACTAGCCAAGCATAGGAAAACAAGTTCGTCCAAAGTCACCGATCACCCACCAAACATGGTCCGTCATTTTTTGAGTCTAGGATTCCTCTATATCCTCGAATTCCTATGCGTCTCATACCATATAGAAACCAAGGATACAGGATCCTCCTGATCTCATGTCCTGACGAATCAAGTGTTTTGTTTCACAAATTATTAGTCTCTAGCTTATACCCTAAAAGCTTTTATTTATGATCCATTATGCTACCTTGACAACACCCTAGCTATATCTAAGGTTTTTCCCTAGACCCTAGACTTACTGACTGAGCCACTAACTGATGGGCTATCTGTAGTACTGACCAAGCTCTATGTGAACACCTCCTTAGACTGGTACCACCATTAGCACCATACTAGACTTTTTTCAGTTAGTTACTGACTAAACTCTCCCTAGCGAGCAGCTGACTGGGCTCTTATACCACCTTTGTAACACCTCGACCCCCGAATCCTACACAATCACCACTGTCTGGGCATCTTTGTCTCTCACCTCGAGACAGAATCAAGTCAAACGTGCGGTTACTCCCGCTTTCAATATTTGAAAATTGAAATGTTACTTATATTCTATCTTTCTCATAACCATCCCGATGAAATATAAGAGTGCGAAAACATAGACAATAATATCATGCAGGACTAAACAGGGGGATGACATGTCAACTTGAACTAATATGATTAAACTCATAAAGAATGAAATACTCTAACCTCATGGCCCGAATTCAAATGAGTCAACAAACCAATACTTGGCCCCACGGCCGGAGTCAATAAATGAAACAACCAAATAGAGATTAAATGTGGGTCTCATGCACTACAACTGTAAACAAATAGTAAACCTCTACTCCTATACAACTCCAACAATAGATTGTATCAAACTACTCCAATAGTTTTCAATTACTTACCTATGAGAAAGTATCTTCAGTAATTACCTAAAAAAATAGATTAGTAGGGTGAGCTCAAGAGCCTAGTGGATCATATACAACACATCTCAAATATTATTAAAGTAAAGGACACAAAACATGAAAACACTTATAAATCATTCGGCATTTCAAAACGCTTCAATTGTTTATGTTGACATTAAGATTAAAAAAAACTCCTAAGTGTTTCCCTATGTCTGAATTCTCAAAAATCATGCCCTGGGAAAATACCCACAATGACACCAGACTACTGCCATAGTATCTGTATCATCGCCTCAATACGTAGTTAGGATCTTAATTATCTTTATTTAGTGACTACTGGCATGCACAATTATTCTCAATATCATGGCATATGTATGCTTAAGAACATGATGTCAAATCATTAATCATGTTACAGTCACTAGATCACATCAAAAAATTAAATTCATACATGTCATATGCTGATATAATATTGAATAACAGGAACCATACAACATGTTGTCTAAGTAAGCAAGAAATCAAATATCATAACATTCCTAGCATGGTTCTAAGATCGTAAAATAGTAATCACAAAATCATGCTTTACATTCAAGACTAAAATAATATTAAAAGAGTGAGAATAGTCATTTCTACATGTTTCTATGCTCAGCTCCTTGTAAATTTTAGCTTTGTTATGCCAACTGTCGCATATCTTTTACCTTAATCCCCTTCGTTTACTTCTCACAGTAGCTGCAAATGATTTGAGGGCTCTACGTGTAGGTGTGCGTAACCACGTCTCAGTTTGATTCCTTACCAACAACATCGTTCGTCTCTTATCAATGCTCATAGAACACGCATGGGGAAGAAGGGAATAACAGTAAGCAATTATATTGATTCTGAAGGGAGATGTGCAACTGCAATGAAGAGGATTGCGATTAGGGTTTGTTGTTCAAACAGAGAAGAGCGTTCATGGAGTGAATTGGTGTGTTTAGGGTTTTTTATGCATATAATATGTAGATATACTCAGCGCCCCAGAACTTTCATTTCTGATCTTCAATCACAATACCGTAGGATCGTGTCCCAGTACCATAGTATTGGAACTATTTTTAATCGCAATACTGTGTCCCAGCACCACAGTGTCACGTCTTCGCCCAAAATTTCAATTTTTCTAATTACAGTACCGTGGTATCACGTCGTTGTACCATAGTACCATGTATTTGTCAAAATTTTTGAGTTTTTAATCACAATACCACGGTACTAGCAGTAAGGTACCACGGTACTTATGCAGTACTGGAAATGGGTACCGCGGTAGTTGTGCAGGTTTCAGTAATTTTTCTTTTTTTTTTTAACTATTCTCAAACTTGGGGTATTACATATATACATCGTAATAAATGTAGGACAACCCCCTGTACAAATGTTAAATATACATTAAAAATACCAATACCCTATCTCTACATACAATGCAAAACGAAAAACAATACTTAGATATAATTAGATTCTAACTAATTATCTTTGATGAAAGGAGGATTGATACTTCTAAAATACTAAAACATGTATCTGGAAAAGCAGACATTCTTTGAAGCATCAAAGAGAAGATGGTCAAAACGTGCCTCCTTTAACAATCATTTTCCTTTTCTCGTTACCTTCACATGACATTGCATCAGAAAACTTTAATTGTCACCTTAGCCGATTGAAGTGATCTACTATAACATAATGGGTCTTTTATTTTCTTGTAAAATTAACATTATGGTTTGCCCGTCAGAGTGAATATATACTAATTAATTAATAGATATATACATACATGCAGGCATGCATATTACATATAACAGCGAGTAACTATTTTTCGTAACAAATATAATGATTAAAACATAAATAAAAGCTATGTTGGTCAAACATTGAGAAAAATATTTCGAAAACAGTGGATGCTATGGGCAAATTTTGACTAAAGGCTAGGTTAGGTTATTAAATATAAGTAGTGAAATTCTCATTACCTTAAGAATGAATCTAAATTGTATACTAGAATATGATATTATTTTTCAAGAACATAGAGACGATTTTTTATTTAAATAAAATATGCATTATTAGGCTGTTAGTAGAGCCAAATAGAAATTTTAAAATTTTAAAAGTACAAAAAAAAAACTTTAAATTCTCCAATAGTTTTTGCTACCTTAAGCATATATTTGGCTAAATTCAAATCACTAGAAACCCTAAACATTATAACACTAATAACTTACCCTATAAAATGAGAAGAAATACCTTAATTGAGGGAGAAGTTGATGTCATTGTTGTCATGGTTTCAATTATTATTAAGGAAGGAAATACGTACTTCGATTGTTATAGAAGAAGAAGAAGAAGATGCACAAGGAAGAAAAAAAAATCAATGAAGAAGAAGATGAAGAAGAAGATTAAAGAAAAATAGAAGAAGAAGAAATGAAAGAAGCACAAGAGAAAAAAAAATGACCAACCTTAATTTTGGAATGCCAAAAGAATGGTATTTGTTTTAGTCGAATGTAGAAAGTATTTTAACTTTTTACAAGGCTTGCCATGTTATACATACAAATCTACAAGACAGATGCGACATTTGTAAAGCATATTTTATAAGGCCATTTTTGACAAATTTCTCAGTTAAGTTTCCAACCGATCTTTAAATTCTTTTACCTTTAAATTTACTTTTCTTCTATTAACTCTTATGCTCCGTGTTCACGGTTCTATAAGACCGCTGCACCATGCAATTTTCCCCCTATCTGGTTTTGGTTTTAAAAAAAAAAAAAAGGTAGGATAGAATTTTTCAAGAAATTTAAATATTTTTGCCTAATTCTTGAGAGACATAGTTAAAGATAGAGAAGACCTCTCAACAAAGTTAAAAGGTCCAAACACATACAAAATTTAAAATCAACTATCATAATTTCACTTGTACTTTTATTTCATCTACACATTCAAAAATAAAATAAATAAAAAAATTGACACGTGACCTCACTAGTCACTCAAAGAAAATAGCCATTAAACCAATTAAATACTACCTTGTTGGTAGAAAAAGCTCCCATATGTTTCTAAAATGGAAAAAAGTTGGAACTCCTAGAATGAACATGATTATTACAACTAGCCAACATTTACATGTGAAATTTCTACTAACTATACCCAATATAATTGAAAGATGAGCTCCAGTTTTGTTGAACATATAAAATTCTCGGTTTCTTTTTCTTTCTTTTTTAAACAAAAAAGAGCGTGTAGGTGAAAGAAAATTTGATATAAATTTAATGACTTACGGTATTGCAAAATAGATCATAAAATGGCTAAACTGCCAACTAAAAACGAACTGTTATACTCCAGAAGAAATATGAAAGTTAACTATTTAACTGTAAGCATATTTTGTAAACCGCACCTAAAAAGTCCCCACACGATACTTTCCGTAGAGAGATCTTCTAAGCGGTCTTAGATACCCAAACTAGTCATTATAATTGAGCATGTTTTGCAGAGGACAACCATATTATACAGATCTCCTTGCATTCGTCTTTCCCTTGGGAGGAAACAATAAAAAGGCTTCCAATAATACAAGAGGCTTGTACGTAGAGTCTATAGAGATCAGTGCTAAAGCATAGCTCATAGAAGCAGAAAAATTGTGAAAATAAAATAAAACAGTTGTAGGATGAAACCACAAGAAAACAATGCATCAAATAATCCATCAGAACCACCAGGAGCAAAAATCCCAAATATTATTAAATTTTAAAGAAAAAATGGTAGGTCAATGAAGATAATGAAGATAAAAATGATGACAAGTTGAATTCCTCATACTTTCAAAATGTAGGTCTAACAATACAAAGCCCCATACCCAGTGTCAATAACATCTATGTAACACATAGCTTCTTTTCACAGAAGATTTCAGTTAAGTTTACCATTGGATCAAAGTGGCAGCATTGAACAGCCATTTTTTTTTCCATTTGTAGAACTACAATATCATTTTTTAGACCTAACACAATTAGGAATAGAACTTCATCTTTTTTTTTCTTCAAAAGGAAAAATAAATCAGAAATAATATGCCCGAGCCTGGGAACAAAAGACAAATTACTTCCTCGTGGATTTTGGAACAGTCACTCCTGCACCCTGATACGAGGGAAAGAGTTACTCCATTTCTAAAGGATGCTGAAGATCCAAAGAGCTGCACTGAAGCAGCCACCATTTCACGGACACAGTGGGGATGGCAACATGTGGGCCGTTTGCAACAGCCATCACAGAAGCTTGAAAGAAGAGAAATTTTTCCACAACCCCAATCTTATGCATAATACATGTACAAGCTATTTGCAGCAGCACAGGCCAGTGAGTTTTCGGTTGGATGCCATGCTAGATGAAGCAACTTTGTAGTGAAATCAAACGAATTACCATTTGCATCAACACCTGGGTTATCTGCTCCTGTTATGCAAGGAATGTTCAAGTGGTCAAAGATAAGCATGAGAATTAGTGTAAAGAAAGTTGATAACCTCTGCCTCACAAGGAAAATAAATAAATACGTTAACAACAACAGGAAGAAAATGAACATGCTAGTGCCTTGGATGCTTACCTCGTCGAACTACACGAGTAAGACTGCTCAGTGATCTTGAAGACCTTGACGGTGTCTGCACTTGTCTCCTGGATAAGAGGATGGCACAAACATAAACATCCAACAGAAGATATTGAAAACAGGGTATCAAAGTTCAAACCTCACCATTGCGTTATCAAATTTTCAGTCAATTAATGCTTATCTTCCAATTTCCATTCACCAATTATGTTGCTAAATCATTGTTATATCACCTGTTAATATAATATTATCCCAACTTGGTTGAGAACATTATTGTTGAACTTATTACTTCATACCTCATGGGATTTTTGCTGGCTTCTAGAGTTGTTGCCTCTGTACTACCAGCAGCACAGCCAAACACCCGAAATAGATTGCTGGCATCAAAAGGAACACTTAGATCAGCTTAATCAAGTATATAAGCTTTTGGCAAATTGAAGAGGCAGTAACAGTGTTACACGGACCTGTAGGAACCAGTTGCAACACGCAGTCCATCGCCACTCAGACAACACTCAAATTTGTCAAAAATAGAATCATTTTCATATAAATCGCAGAGCTGGCCAAGATAATAATTTAATATAAGCAGCACTCGAACAAAAAATTAGGTCAATGCATCCTGTAGAAAAGAACACCAAAGAAAGCTTACCTTTGGCCTCAAAAATTCATGTACTTGAAAAGTTGCCACTGGACCAGAATCCATATTTATGTCCCATAGCTGACAAGCAAGCAAAATAAATTTATATGAGAGGTGAAAAGCAATACTCCTGAAAAATAGATTTAATCATAAATCAATAGATGGAGACCACCAAAACGGTTTTCCAGTGATTCAAGACATCGGCACTATATCAGTATATTACACAAACATGTCAAAAGCTACATCAAAAAAGAATTTCAGAAGACAACAAACAAAATTTGCAGCATCTATGGAAGCTCCTTTTGCTTGGAGCCTTGGAATGATTATGAGATTTAGCAAATCACTTTGCACAGAGCAAATTATTTAATATCTCACATGACAGAAGATTAATTCTATATGTTTACCGCACCAAAACAGGTGCCATGATATCGTCAGATTAGTAAACAAAGTAACCAACCAAGATATACCACCAAGTTTGATGCATATAGCCTAACTATTATTTGAACAAGAGTTTCAAGTCATCAAGAAAGCAAATAAAATATGAAAAACATATCGAACAGGCATCAATCAACAAAACTTGAAAAAGGAAACAATATTCTAGTTAGATAGAGATTCAAGCTGAAGTGCTTTGTTATTTTGCTTGTTTTAGTCTGTTATATATATATACATTAGTTCTCTTGTAATCTTCATTCAAATTATATGAATTTCTTGGAAACAACAGTGTTTGCAATTTGCCATTTTCTTGTCTGTTGAGGCCTAAGGGGTGAGCCACTCGCTACAATGTTATATTACTGCAGAATCAATTAATACATTCTTTAAATTTCTATGGTACTTCAATGTGTATACATGAGTTATTTTTTAAACTCAATTCTGACATTAATACAACACAGACCGCAAAAAGCATAAATATTAGCTGTGTGAATATGCTTCTAAGGTAGCAGCTCAAAAATCTTACTTCATCCACTGTCTTTTTGTGCGTGTGTGTAGAAGAAACAATCTTGTTAATATCAATGGTAGGATAAATCCATACTCGACTACATTACCATGCCATCAATTACAAACAAAGGAAAACTATAAGCAAGAACCCCAATTTAGCATCCATCAAGAAATGGGTGCCCCATTCAGATACCAACACCCATGATGCAGCTTTAATCTTGATGTTCTCCCAAAGCTTTTTCGTATCAACCCTCCTATCTTAAAACACTTTGATGTTCCTATCTAGCCAAATTATCCATATGGATACATAGAAAGCAATAAATCAATCATGTACCGATGGCACGTGGGACATTGATAGGATGTCCTCCAAGCTTGATGACTTTTTATAGGAGCCTCTTCAAAGCACAAAACACCTACTCCAAATATCCTTTGCTATTGAGCATTCTTTTTTTAAACAGAAGTAAGAAAACAACTCTTTTGAAAAACAAAAGATAATACCTTAAGAGAAACTGAATTCCTTGATGGCTCTAATACCGGATATACAATAGAGAATGTCTAAAAGAACAAAGATGGAAGAAGAGAAAACAGGAAATTTGAAGTTGAAACTCTCTGATGGAGGTTTCCACCCAACAGAGAACCTAGACAATTAAATGGTCATGTATCCAACAAGCATTCATGATTCAACCCTATTGGCCATTCTAAGTAGGTCTCTCTCCATATTTATACATGCTCTTCAACTCTTTGCGATATTAATTAGCAATCCTAACATCTCATTGGAACACTGTAATATCTAATATGCAACAACTATATTTTCTGCTTCTCCCCTCAATGGCAACAAGGTGTCATTTGCATATTGCAATGCAAAATCTCAAACTTATCCTTTTCCTCCACAAAAACCCTCAACGATCTTTTGCATCTAAACTCTTGTAAGTAAACTACTCATGCAGTCTACAACTGATGTTAACAAGAATGGTGACCGTGGGTCCCCTTGTCTCATGCCTTTGCTTCTTGTGATCTTCGCTCTTGGGTCTTGCATTAATAAATACAAAGTAAGTAACCAAACATACACATCCTGTAATCTATAGAACCCATCTTCTCCCAAACCCTTTCTTTAGTAGTACGAACTCAAGGAAATCCCAATGAACCGTATTGTAAGCTTTCTTGAAGACAATCTTGAACACCACACCATTCGCCCTCTGTTCCTGCCTATCTTGTGTCGCCTCAAGATGGCTTCTCATCAACCCCTTGTCCACAATATTAGATTGTGAGATGGGATAATTTCTAGATTTAGACATTCAGCAATGGCCAGTGAACTTGCATGAAGTCCTCTGTTTGTTGTTTTGGATTGCACATCCTTCTTCAACTATCCTCAACTTGAGAAAATACAATTTTAGGGTCTTCTTTTACGTCGGACGAATTCAACACCTAGCTTTATGAAGAGTCCTCCTCCGTTGTGAAGAGCATACCTACTAAATCATTGCTCACACCTTTGCCTCGTGATCATTCATTGTTGTCATCTACACCGTACATTGTCTCTTTCACCTAGGCCGCCATGTTGATCTACCACGCAAGAGCATGTTCCTTGTTCATTTGCTTCCTTGACTTGTTTAATCACCAAATCCTACTTGCATGTTTCATGTACAGTGGTTATTCAAGAAAAAGAAGAACAAGTTGTTGCTTGGAGAAGAGAAGATAAAGAGAAAAAAGAGAAAAGAAAAATAAATTAAGAGCCTAAGAGAAGAGGCATTGCGAGAAGAACGAGAAACGAAAGTCGTCTATTGCTTGTAACAACTAGTGATCCAATAATTAATTGAACTAGTGTTTTCTTTTGCAAGACCATTAGGATTTGACAATAAGTTTCACTTTATTTCTTTTTTCTATAACAATTTTAAGTTAACATGTACAATGTGCATTAAACATTGTTAATGTTAAAATACACATTAACATTATATGAAAATTAGTCGACTTTCAACGAAATTAGCCCAATTAATTAGGTGATTTTAACAATTGAAGCAAAGTTCACCTATAAGTGTAAAATTACAAAATTTTTTTGTAATTTTTGAAAAAAACGATGACGTTCACCAAAAATCAAATTTTTGACTTTTTTGTTGAAAAAAATGCATAAAAGCCATAAAAAGGTTTTTTATGAAAGAATCTATATGATGCACAGAGATTCTTTTGTATAATCATAGAAATTGTAAAAAATTAAAATTAAAAATTAAAATTTTCTATATAAAAGTAAAAAATTAAAGATAAGATATGAGAATTTGGCAAGTGACAACCCAATAGAAAGAACAACAAGTTATAGCCTAGAGGAGAGCCAATAGAAAGAAGAAAGAGAAAAAAAATAAGTTAAGAGCCTCAAAGGAGAGGCATTAAGAGAAGAACGAGAAATGAGAGTCATATACTGTAATCAATAGAGAAGATCAAACACACTTGCACTTGCAAAGATTAGCAAGTCAACGATCTATCGAACTCAGGTCTATGTTTGAATAACTATTAGGGTTTGACAATAAGTTTCTCTTTCTTTCTTTTTTTTATAACAATTTTAAGTTAACATGTGTGACGTGTATTAAACATTGTTAATGCTAAAATACAAACTATTATATGAATACTTTTATAAGTGAAATATATTTATTTATGTCTGTTTTCATCATTTGTAATAGAAATTATGCATATTTTAACATTTACATAATTTATTTTGAAATTTTCTAAGTTGACAAATTTTTACAAAAATTCTTTCAAATTTTTCAAACTCTTCAAATTAATTCTAATTTTCAAATATCGAAGTTTGAGGCGAAATCAAATTTTCATTCCTGCACATTAAAAACCATTATATGTATATTTTTTATATGTAAAATTTATTTATTTACGTTTATTTTCATCATTTTTAACAGAAATTGTGCACATATCTAGCATTTGCATAGTTCTTTTTTTTTTAATTTTCTAAGTTGACAAATTTTTGCAAAAAATTATTTTAATTTCTCAAACTCTTTGAATTAATTCTAATTTTCAAAGGTCGAATTTTGAAGCAAAATCGAATTTTCGTTCCTTAGACTCGTGCATGTCCCTTCTTCAATTGTCTTCTCCAACGGCAACCCTCTTACTCCAATCTTGTAGTCACTGGAAAGTGTCTACTCCCTTCATAGCAAGCAATTTCCTCAGCACATTGTTCACCCTCAGTAATTGGACTTTGGAAGCCACATAATCCATGCAAACGTGGAGTATTGATGGAAAGAAGCCTCTTTTTGTCCCTTTCACCTTGATCTTTGCCATTTTCAAATATCTTAGTTTTTCTATGTCCTTGTACACCTCTAATAATTCCCCCAGGTTTGCTCATATCTTATGGAATACGACACGATTCTAGCATGAAAGAGGAAGGCCAATAATCCCTATCCATTCATTGCAACAACTAAAAGCATGAAGATCCCACTATATACCATCCCTACTTTGCTTTGCTTCAAGCTTGACTAATATAAAAGTGTCTACTATTGACTGCTTCTCCCCCTCATGTCGTGTGCAAATCACTACAACCTTGCAGCTTAAAATCAATAAGAAGGCATGCCTTACAACAATTTCCAATACCTCCATAAGAGCTTCTCCCATGACGTTTTCCAATTCTCCTTGCTATTGCAATCACCTTTCTCCAGTCTGTTTGCTCAATTTTGCATCTTGTATCAATGTTGTGGCATGTCTTCGATTCTAGACTCCCTTTCCGTCAAGCATCTCATGTCAAGCTCTTCCTTGACGTACATTCTCTTTGTTCCAGCCACACTTCCCCTTTTCTTTTTTCCTTTTTCCCCTAGTCTTACTGCATATTCATTCCAAAGATAAACATATTCCAATTCACTCCTGGTTGTTGTTGGGTACAACCACACTTCTCACAAAGCCCCCAACCAACTTCACAATCCTTATAATTTTACTTCGGTTATTCCTTCTATCTTGTAAGAATATCACAACATCTAGCTCTCATAATTATCGCAAGTTCCTACTTTAGTCCCAACTATCCTCTCTTATTGTTGTAGAACACATACACCTCGTAGCGTCCGTATAATTGTGATTTTGAACATCTCTAGTTTAGTCTTTCCCTCCACCACAATCCTTCTCCCATCCCTTTTGACATTTAGATTAAAGGTTTTAGATTTCACATTGAATACGGCCATTTGGGTTACTATCTACTGATCTTCACCTATAGGGCATCCTCAGAATGTTTTTATCCCTAAAGCCAATTTCCCACCAGGACTTTGTTCCTCGCGACAAAGAAGAATATTTTGTAGAAACTACTTAAGTTTCCAAGCCATTTTCCACTTTTCCACTAAGACCTTGTCAAGTTTTATTGAGACAAGAAATCAAAAGATCCATGGTCTAAGTTAAAGTTTACCAATTCAAAGCATCAAACGATTCCATGTTTCAATATTTTCCTCATTAACATCATAGGCAGACCTAGAAAATAAGACTATATCTCCTAATCTTTAAGGACCAAAATAGCACTTCTTAAGCAGCACTCTGAATCAGCATAGAGAAGGAAAAAAAAATCATTGCATCAACCTGAAACCAAGCCATTTAGGTATGGCATATTAAGATGATTGTCTACAGAGAAGCACAAGAGCTGTAATCTCATTGCACCATGCATTAATTATTAGTTATCATTGATTCACCAGCAGTTTCCCTGTTGGAATGCACATATAGCAATTTTTTTTATCAAGAAAAAGGTTTTAGCTGAAAAATTATCTCTACCATACAGAGTGATTGAAAAAACAAGTTGCAGACCACCTGTAGTTTCTCAATGGAAATGCAGATTCATGACCAAAGTATTTTTGAAAGCAAAGGGATGTGGCAGAAACTCATTTGACAATAGAACGGGAGAGAGAAAGAAACAAAGGAGAGATGGGGTGATGTGATGCTGAAGATTTAAACGAAAGATGTATCATACAGGGAGAAAAAATAGCCCCTTAAGATTCATGTAATCACGACTAAGTATGTCTTCCTTGTCGTTTAGGATGGGGGTGGTCATGTAGCACAGAAAATGTTTTACCTTCATTATTTATGACGCGATGCTGAAAATTAAATGAAAGATGATGTACCATACAGGGAGAAAATAGATGAAAAGATGAAAGTACATGTCTTCCATTTTTCCAAGGAGAGAGAGAGAGAGAGAGAGAGAGAGAGAGTGGGGGACGGTCATGTAGCACAGAAAACGTTTTACCTTCATTATTAATGACATGATGCTGAAAATTTAAACGAAAGATGATGTACCATACAGGGAGAAAAAATAGAACCTTAAGAGTCATGTAATCACGACTAAGTATATGTCTTCCATCTTTTGCAAATTTAATATCTGAAATTGAAGCTATAATCTCTGTGAAAAATGACCTTGATCCAGGTGCTTCCTGCTCCTCAAACCTATACATAGAAAACAAAGTCGTTGCCAATGCATGAAAATAGATCAACCTTTAAGATTGTCCTTCAACAATAAAAACTACAAATAGAAAATTCAATTGAAATACCCAAGCAATGACTATGGGGATCTCTCACGAAGATACCTGAAACAAGAGCTACATTTTATATGAAGTCCACTTACAATTTAGAATGAGTATCACACAAAGCTGATTGTCGCAGATCAATAAGACGTATTGAGCCCTTTGAACTACTATATGCTAACATATTACAGTGGCTGGGGTGAAACTCAGCTGATGTTATCACCTCTGCAAGCATAAACATGGTTCAAGCACAAGTTACGGAAGTCACACCAATGGACAAGGCCTCATGCCATGGAGTTCCATAGTAAATAATACCAATATTTATAACTACTGTAAGAAGGCACAGGAGATTTCACTATGGATTATCCATGCAATCAGCCTGAAAATGAAAAGGAAAAAGGAAAAATTTGCAATTAACTAAGGATAAGTGTCAATTTTAGCAATAAATCTACCTTTAAAAATTATACCAAAGAAGGAAAAAAAAATGCAATTTGATCGAACTATCAATTCAAGGATAAATTGAATAGTTGAATGGATCTGAATGAAAATTATTGAGAATGTGAAGCAGACTTGAAATAGGATGCATAATGTGGACAAGTGTTTCTAGAGTGTCGCAAGCACACACATTAAAGTTAAATGGAGAGTTTTATAGAGTTTTTATTAGACCTGCCATACTGTATGGACCGTATGGACAGATGTAATTCTCATCTCTTCAAGGATTTAGCTAAGGAACAGGAAGAAGTTTGGAAGGATTCCTTTTCCTTAATTCCAATATGGGTTGGTGCATGCAGACTCTAAGGATTCACATAGGGAGACTGGTTAGAAGCTTTGATTGTACATCATAGACATTGGACAACTTATGCCTAGTAATCTTGATTGTACATATGATTCTTACTAATCTATAATACTAGTTTGGTCACGTGCTTAGCACGTGTTAGAATCATGATTTCAGAATATTAACAGTGTTTACAAATTTAAATAAAATATATCATAAAAAATATTATTAAATAATTTTACAAAATAATAAAGTCATTACTTAACATGATAACTCAGATACATTACTTAACAATCGCTACTATAACACATTTGACCAAAAGAAAACAAGATACATGTTTTTATGAAATATATATGATTTCAAAAGAATGAATATATGTATATATAGAGTATTGTTTATTACAATTAATTAAGGTAGTTATGCAATATAAATTTTATAATTTCCTATTTAAAACCGAACAACATAAGTCATTAAACATGTTCATCATCCATAAATGTATATAATTATCATCTGGATTTTCTTATACCAAGATACTTAAAGAATTAAAAAGAATATATATATATATATATATATCAAATGAACTATAACATGAAAATAATATCTTATATAATATTTGTTGTTAAGAAAACACCACTTATATTTACAATATTTAATCAAAACCGACATATTAATAAGTGTGAACAAAAGATTAAATTGATATATGTAAATTAATTTTGATATAATAATGACATATTTTTAAAGAAACATAACACAATAATATCAAAAAATTATTAATAAATAAGTTTAATATCATACATCCATTAAAATTAACAAAATTTTGTAATTAGCATCTATCAGACATGCATTAAAAATAATAATAAACTCCACATGCTCACACCTAAAATAAAAAAGAAAACAAATTTTATGTTTTATATTTTTAAAAAAGTAGATCTAATGTATTTTAAAAGGTAAAAAAAAAAAGAAAAACATTAGAGCGAAATTATACCAAAAGGTCAAAATATTAAGATAATGACAAAAATTAATAAGAAGTAAACAAAATAAAACCTAATGAACTTGAGTCAAGCAAGTAAAGGTGGTTAAAAATTAAATTATTAATCAAATTCTCTTAAGCTAATTCATATTGGCGTAAAAAACAAAACTATCACATTTTAAAAATTTGAGCATGTTAATAATCAATCATTGTTCAATATTATAGAAAAAAATATATATTTAATATAAACTTTTAATCAAAAAAAAAAAACAATTTATAAGATAGGTGAATTTTTCCTTAAAAAACATAATTTGACAATGTCCTTAATGTTTATTCCAAGATAAATAAACATGTTTTTTAAAAGTTATTTTGTGCAATACAAATAAGAAGTTTAGTTATAACATCTAATACATTACAAATAATTGTTCTAATTTTTTAGCATAAAACTTGTTCGTACATATTTATTTTAAAAATAAAATTAACAAATACTTATTGCAAAAAATCCTTGAAGATAATTATATTCATTAATAAATAGTTCATGAATGAGATAGATAAAATGAATAAATTTAAGTTATTATATGTGTGTGTGTGTGTGTGTGTGTGTGCATGTGTGCACATATAAATTTTAATTTGATTAATAATAGAAAATAATTGCTTTACTTTTAAAGAGTGAGATATACAATAAGTAAAGGGGTAAAATGGTCTAAAAAGTTGGGCAATTGAAAAAAGTGAATAGTGCTTAGAAACTCTCTTTTATTAGAGAGGATAGATATAGATACCATTTCTCATCAAAAATCAAAAAACAAAAACAAAAGTACCAGATACATGAATACTAACATCGATTAGAAATGAGTATATTCTGAAACTAGTTAGAGTAGCAACAGGTGGAGATAAAATAAGGGAGAACCAACTAAATGGTTTAAACATCTATAACATAGATCTTTAGATGCACTAATTAAGAGAAGTGACCTATTAAAAGTAGATAGTAACAACAGATGTAAAATTAATCTAAAATAACATAAACAAAGATATTTAAACAATTTATTTATTTATTTATTTTTGTAATTTGAATGCCAACTTAGTCCTCAATAGAGCTGGGTGGAACAAGCATATTCATGTAGCCAACCCATGTAGTTGTGAAAAGGCTTAATTGAGTTGAGTTGATTTGAAAATAAAAAAACACAAGAAATAGCACAGCACATAATACTTGACAGCTGACACAAACATGGTAAGAAAAAGCATAACAGGGCCTTCTTCCTTCCATGATTTCTGCAGAAATTGAGGTTGTAGCAAAGCATACAAAATTTTAGTGATGGATAAAATGTTGGAAGCATTCTTTGAGCCCACAATTACGAGCCCATAAAGCCACCAAAGAAAGGATGCCCAGGTTACTACAACCACCTATTTTATAGTGTGAAGTATGCAAATATGCTACCAATATCAATCCATAGTTTCCTCCAAACAGGGAAAAACATATATAGAAAAATGTCACACATGCCACCCAACTTCCTATCCAATCGTATTTGGAGCAGCTCATTTCTTTAAAAGAGAAAAGATTGAATGCAATAAGGCATGTGCGACGAGCTATTTCAATACTCCTCTTTTCAGCTGAATTGCAAGGGCTTAGAGTGCAGAATTTACACAGGCTAATTCATTCCAAGCTAGATAAGGTTCAAAAGAAACCTAACTATAAGCAATCATGAACATTTGTGCCAAGAAAATAAAATTAAAATAACAGCCAGCAGCATAATAGAAATCTATACCAGTCAGATCCTCCATGTTTGCGGGCTTCACATCAACAATATTAAAACTTTGGCTGCTTATTTCTAAATTCCAGAGATTAATTCGTAAATCATCTGCTGAAATAAATGTCTCGCAGTCACTGAAAAGAGAGCGAGAGAGAGAGAGAGAGAGAGAGAGAGAGAGAGAGAGAGAGAGAGGTATTTTAGATAACAAAGAGAAATTGCGAAATAAGAACAAGGTATAAGATGACTGCTAAAATAGAACAGCCATATGTCTATCGGTTCAAATTAAGCAGAGAAATAAAAATATA
Source organism: Tinospora cordifolia (assembly GCA_030144865.1). Lineage (NCBI taxonomy): Eukaryota > Viridiplantae > Streptophyta > Magnoliopsida > Ranunculales > Menispermaceae > Tinospora > Tinospora cordifolia. The sequence continues at coordinate 41,380 of JAJIYU010000230.1, read as the reverse complement.
AGCTCATGGAAAATAAAGCAAGTCGAGGAGAATTAATAGAAGGCAGTATGCAGGAATCCAGTTTGTAAAACAACAAAAAAAGAGGTTTATAAATCAATCATGAAACTTCTAAAGAGCATAAATAGCTTTATGACCCTTTAAGAATGAAGTAAAACATGTGGCAGCGGTAGAAAGCAACCAGTATCAAACGGAGACAGAATTAAATATGAACAAATAAATTATACTATGGCAGACAGGAACAAGGATTTAAAAATGGACTGTATATAACCAAGGATTTAAAAATGGATTGTATAACACTTGACATCTGTCCAAAGAAATGAGTGTTAAAATCCTATTTTGAAATGAATGGAAAATTGGAAAGATACATTAAATAAGTATGCCCATGCATTTAGCACCAATTCATTAAAATGAATGTGTTTGTTCACACAAACCTACTCAAATTAAAGAGATGTGTTATACACATGATATTTCTTATAATGGAAAATATGCCTATAAGAAAATATCTCTTCCGATTGTTGTCTCCTTGTATTGCACCCTTTCAACAAAAAATAATAGTACCTACTAAAACTCATTCAGTACTTCCATAGATTAGAACTTCCATTTTTCCTCTTTTCATCATTGTAAGTGCGCGAGTACGAAATATTTTGGAATTTTGGAATACAACTATTACAAGAAGTGGTTGTTATATCCTAAGCGACATTCATCAATGAACTATTGGCACCAAAGCAAAGACAAAATTATCAGAGTCAAAACTCAAGCCTCAATTAGTTTACTCCATAATATACTTTGCAAGTAACCCATATTTTCTATGCAAATCAACCACTATGAAGCAGAAAATGGAAAGGTACAGCATGGTAAAATACCCTTACTCAAGGGTTTAGTGCTTCCAGTTAGTCTAAAAGAATCTTCAAGGGTTTAATACAAGAAAACCATATTTCCTACACCATCAACCACTATGAAGCTGCAAATGGAAAGATATAGCATGGTGAAGTAGAATCTGCAATCTTTGAAGACAATCCTCCTCCAACAAGTTACCAGAGTCTTCCACTAAAACAGTTCAATGATTTATGACCCTTTGACCACACATGTTCACTCAGAGCAAAAACATCTAGATAAGAACTGAACCATAGGGAAGCTTAACAAAGAGCATTTTTCCAATATTCTCATGCAGCTAGCATTCTGGGAAAATATTCATCACAAGGATTTTTAAAAGAAAATGATGTTTCTCTAAGCTTACTTAAAATACAGAATCAACTAATTAATCTGGTATCACCTTTGCCAGCAGGATCTAGAATCTTCCTCGCTCATGCTTGGGACTTGTTCTCTAATGATTTGAAGGAGATGGCATGCTTTCTTTCCTATATAGTTTCAACTGACGCTCAGATGGAGGAGTGAAATGGAATTTCCCTTTGCTTGAGTAGGATCCAAGTGAATGGAAGGAGCATGGGCAAGTTGTTTGCCTGGCTGTTATCTAGTTAATTTGGAAGAAAAGGAATGTGCTAGAATCTTTCATGATCCGGTTCGGTCCATAGGCAATCGGATCAGTCCCATTATTTGGCTTCTTTTTTAATAGCAATTGTAGATTGTCTTTGGGCTACTTATAATCAGATTGGATTCAAGGGCAGGAGTTTTTGGTCCATATATAGGGGCTCTTTGGCTTGTTCTACTGCATACTTTGATAAAGTATGGATTTTTTTTTTTTTTTTTTTTTTTTTGTGTATCTATACTATTAGTACAAGCAAATCTTCCATTTCTTTTCATTATAAAATCAGAATTAATTCAGAGAATCAATTCTTCCTTCATTGCCCTTATAAAAATAATTTTATAAGATATGGAGAAAAGTAACCAAAAAGAAATTGTAGAAGATAATTTTTCTTAACGGCCACAACGTTGGTTTAAGAGGTCCATGAGGGACTTAAGAATCAGAACTGTGGGAACCAACTTAAAGATATTGTGCCCTGAATGCACATCTCACTAGCCATAATAGGATTTGACTTTTCTTGCAAACCTATCTCACTCAATTTTTTCAAATTTCTATCTAGACATTGCAATCATCAACCCCGCTCACCTCAATGTTATGAAAATTAGCTGAATTTTGGTGAAATTAGCCAAATTGATTAGGTAAGTTAGACAATCAAAGCAAAATTCAGGAGTAATTGAAAAATTACAAAATCTCATCAAAATCTTTGAAATAATTGGCAAAGTTCACCTAAAATTAAAGTTTCGATGATTTTTGAAAAAAAATGCATAAAACCTATTAAAAATGATATTTTTTTATGAAAGTGAATCTATGTGGTGCATAGAGAGTCTTTTATATAATCATAAAGATTGTTAAAAAAAATCTCTCTCTATAAACGAAGAAGACTGAATGTGAAATATGTACAATTGGCAAATGGCTATCCAAGAAAAAGTAGAACAAGTTGTAGCTTGGAGGAGAGATGACAATGAGAAGAAAGAGAAGAGAAAAATAAGTTAAGAGCCTAAAAAGAGAGACGTTGAAAAAAAATAAGAAACAAGAGCCGTCTATTATAATCGATAGAAAAGATTGAATATATTTGCGCTTGTAGCGACTAGCGAGCCAATAACTAATCGGAACTAGGTTTTATGTTTGCAAAACTATTAGGATTTGACAATAAATTTTTCTTTATTTCTTTTTTCTATAACAGTTTTAAGTTAACATGAGTAATGTGCATTAAACATTATTAATGTTACACATTATGAACCATTATATGTATACTTTTATATGTAAAATGTATTTATTTATATTTTTTTCATCATTTTTAATAGAAATTATGCATATTTTAACATTTTGCATAGTATTTTTTTTAACTTTTATAAGTTGACAAATTTTTACAAAATTTTTCTTGAATTTCTCAAACTCTTCAACTTAATTCTAATTTTTAAAGATCGATGTTTGGGGCAAAGTCGAATTTTTGTTCCTTGCTCAACTCATTTTTATCCCAACATAAAAATACTCCACATATTATGATGAAACTGTTTCCCAAATTGAAAATGTCTAACAAAACTCAAAAGTTTCAAATGCCATTTTTAGTAAAATGGGCTTCAATTTTAATACTCCTTGCCCATCCATCTAAGTATAGAATAATTTTCTCCATATAACAAATGTCATTCAGTTGCAAAGGATCAAATGTCACTTGCACCCAAACTTCAATTACTTATGATTCAAATTAAATGGGGAAAGAAGTCCAATTAGATATGAGGAATTTCTGTTAAGATTTGTCAAATCAAGGAGGTTTAGAGAACTTTTGCTTAGTTTTTGAGATAATTCACAGTGACACTATCATTAATGTTAAAACATGCATAATCATCCACTTGTACTTCAATCTACATGAAAGTATTTTGACATTATTCGTTGGGATATGTTCTCCGACAAGTGCGAATAATGATACTTATGCATAGCATCTGCATGTACAGTAAATTATTTTCTTGACTGTTTCTATACCACGGTTGAAAAACACATATCACAGGATTTATAATTTGATTAATTAGTTAAGATGAAGAATTTAACTTGAAACTGTATGAAGTTTTGTGATTTTTTCAGTCATTCTTTGCTTCCACATTTAGAGTCACTCCACAATATTTACACATTATCCGTACAATTTTTTTTCAATTACAACCATGTTAGATAAAAACATAAACATGCAGTGCACCACTGTTATACTAAACAAATGATTGTCCCCATAAAAACCTAGGTCCTGGCTCCCACCTAGTTATTGGCCTAATTGTAACCCCCAAACCAGCCTTGTCATGAAGGAGAAAACTCATTCTACAACCTAGAACCACTTTAGAACATTTACATCTACCAACCATGACAGAAGACAAACTTTCTTTCATTAAACTGAGAGTAAGCCTAAGCACTACGAAAAACAACATGAAACCAATCCAGCAACTTAAACAAACTCAGTTCATTTAGCTCAACAAAAGTCTTAAACTCATCGTTGTATTGGAAACCAGATAACCAACTTGTGTGGGACTATCAGATAACTCAGGCATATTGGTACACAACATCACCCCTGACTGTTCCTGCCATAATCATTGTGGAAGGCTCCCCCTAGCACATCTCTTGTTGGATGATTCCTCTGAGTGCATCCCACCTCGAGCATACTCCAGCACAATGATTCGAGATAGCTCAATACACCCAACACAGAAATTGGGTAGCATACCAACATCGTATACCCAACCCTAAGTCCTAGTGGACCCTGCACCGCTCGGTTCTCACAGTGTCTCATAGCCTATTCAAAGTCATAGGAACTACATACATCTCCTCTAGAATGAAAGTAGTCGACCTCTTAGGATGCACCAAGGAGAAGTCCTCAAGTTGAACTATAACATGTCATCGACGAGGACAGACTCATGTCCCTCCCTATTCCAACGCCATATACCCAGCCCAGAGTCTCAGAGAACCCTACACTACTCGCCTCTCACAATAACCCAAAACCTATCCAAAGTCATCGGAATTATCTACATCTCCTCTAGAATGAAGGTAATCAACCTCTTGGTTTGCGCTAAGAAAAAGTCCTAAAGATGAACTATAACGTGTAATCAAGGAGGGCGGACTCATATCCCTCCCTATAATAGATGTCAAGCCTTTTACCTATTTCCAAAAAGAAAAATATGAGATCAATCATATAGGGCCCTTTCATGGGCCAAATGAACTCCAATAGCGACGAAACTTCATGCACCCTCTAATTTGGTTATAGTGCATGTCCATACATGACCGTTACACTTTGGCAGCTTATCAACACAAAAGAGCACTACTGAATTCTAGCAAGAATTCCATCGAAAGTATTTAAGGGACAAGCACCAAATAAATTTCTCCATAACACCACAAAAACCATTCTTCAAGTAACAATGCTTGAAACCTTGAACCATATTAACATGCACATATCCAAATTTTTCCATACATCAAGAATGGCATTCCAAAAGTAGAATCCATGAATTTTGTGCCTAGTTAACCAAGATGCCAAAAGTTTAGCAATTATGTCAAAATATGAACCACATAGGTTGATCGTTTAACTAGTGAAAGCTTGATATTAATTAGTGGGTCTTTGCCATCAACCATAGCTTTTTAAGTCTAGTAGTTATCTAACATGAAACTAGAGCTAGATTTGCAAGAGGTCTTAGATTCGAGTTTCTTTGTTAGCATTTGCATATTCCCCATTAGCACATTAGGTATTTGATAATTCATCTATTTGCCTTCAATCTCTCCATGCATGAGATAAGGCTAAAAGTGAGAGGAAGTGTCAATAACAAGCTAATAGCCCAATTTATTTATCAGGTATCTGTCTATCACCCATAGCTTTTGCATCAAGAGGATCTAATAAGTTATGAGCCTTAAGATACTCTAGATCCATTCTTCTTCAAGAGTAAAAGTTATGGGATTCTATTTAAAATATATACAAATGCACAAATTTTCGGAAAACTATGCAGCACCATTGACATATTTGCGTGAAAGAACCAATGGAAATCCATCAGGCCTTCAGGTCCAGCCCCCCTCCAAATGCCTAGTTTCATCTAAAACTTACTCTTCCTTTGAAGTCCTATCTAATCAATTTTATAGAGAAAGAAGATTGCCATTGATGGATAATGCTCCTCTACATCTTTACAACCTCTCAGGCGTTCATAATGCTCCCATCTCTTCCTTTGTTGTCATCCTGCTAGTCGTGCTGGTACATTCAAACTGGAATATCCGTTTTCAAAAGAATTTATCTAATAGCTCCCTTGCCGAGTGCCTAAACCTTCTTCAAATAGTTGAGTGTTGCCATTTACATTCTTGGGATGATCAGATATGCTGGACTGGACTTTCTCTGGGACTTCTCTCCTAAATCTTTTCTGAGCTCCTTTATTCTTCTAATAACACACAGGAATATAGATGAGACAGTTCATCACATTTTTAAAGACTGCAAGTTTGGCAGCTGTAGCCTGTGGGTTCATCAGTGCAACTGTTGCAGTCAACTGTCACCCACCAAATGGTGGATCTGTTTTTGTTTATCCTGCTGCTATGTAGAACTGTAAACTTAAACCATATTGGCAATGAATTTTGTTTGCTAATTTCTGGTGTATTGGGGCTGAAAGGAATAGTAAAATATTCGGGGATAGCAACAAATTTCCTAATCTCTGAGGGGACTTCTCATTCCCTCATGCCTCTCTAGTTTTTTATTCATAATATATAATCCTCATTTTCCAGCCAAAAATATACAGATAAGCCATTTGCTTAAAAAGACTATTGACTGCAACTGATTTTCAAATCTCCTCCAGGTTCCAATATTAGCACTCCTATTTCAATCTCTTTTCTCTCTCTTCATCAGTTAAACCTCTTTGTAAAATTTTAATTAGTTCCAAGTACATTTTTCAATTTCAGAAAATAACTGAAATCCAGTTCATCACATTAGTCAAGTTTCGTGATAGTTATTCCAATCCCACCTAAAGAAGAAAACTTTTCACTCATTAACTGAATAATTTAATCGACATTTTTGAAATCTGCAAGATGCAGATAAGTTGTTTGATCACGCAAAGCAAGGTGTAAACATTGAGACAATGTAGAGCGTACCCCTTGCACAACTAAATGACGCACAAACATAGAAAAGAAAAGGTACACAGAAAAACTTAGGAATGAAGAAATGTACAAATTAAGATTATAGCCTTTCAGTGTATTTTCCCTTAATGAGTAATTTTTTTTATATTAGACCTATAAACTTGATATGCGAACAGTAGATACTAAAAGGGGGAAGTTGGACAAAGGAGGAAGAAGAGGGAGGAGGGTTGGTGGATTAATGATAAATACAGTGTTGTCAAGGCAGAACGACAAAAGTAGGCAATAAGCCTCTATAAGGCAAGGCGGGGCCTAAATGAGGCCTAGGTGGGGCTATAAAATAATTATTTAGAAGTCTTTAAAAAATCATTTATTTATTCATTGGTTTCTCATTCTATATATATATATATATATATTAAAATAAATAATATATTTTGATTTTAATATATTATTTAATTTTTTATAATATAGAGTTTAAAATAAAAAAAATTTTAAGTCCCTCTTGAAAAAATTAAATTGCAATTACCTCCCTCGAGCTCCTAGGAGACACCTTGACAACACCAGATACATATTTTTGCAATAATAACTATTCGTCACAGTGTCTTCATGAGGAAATATTCAAAGAAAACAAAAGAAGAAATTAAAAATTACATTTAGATTGATGTCGACAGAAAACTGCATATTAGCAAAGGAGAAAAAGATTTTCTTGAAATATCTCAAAAGATTCAAAGAATACCATTTGGGAATAAAAATAGAATATTTACGAAGTCAAGTGACTATAAAGGCATTATTAGTCAAGATTTTAAACCTAATAAAGAAACAAAAACATTTGAAAATTACCAAAATTTCTAAAACAAAAGCAAGGAATATGAAGGTAAACATGAGTTCCAATTAGGATAGTTCAACTCTAAGTTAGGCATGACATAGGCCAAAAATTGAGATAAGAAACATAATGAAAAAAATGAGATAAAAATATGAGATAAAGAGGACAAAATAAAAAGATATACATAAGGTTTATGAATTGGAAGGACCATTTTCATAAACTACATTAGAAATCATTCAGCGTGTTTCAAATATCAATGTTGTGAAGCATAGGCGACACCTAGATGTCCAACCCCCGAGTGCCTAAGCAAAGACCAAGGCACTATAGAGGATGTTCTTAAGTTTTCTTATTTTCAAGGGCTTGAAAATAATTTATTTTAAACCATGAATTCATAAAAATTGAATAACAAATTAGTTATTTAATATATTATCTATTTTACACACACACGCGCACACAAATATGAAGTGAGAGACTAATGGATAAATAAAGATTCTTTAAAGATATCTAAATAATTATTTCATATTATTTCTTAAACTCATCTAAACCTCGTCTAGGCCCCGCCTTGCCCTATAAAGACTTACTGCCTAGATCAATCTTTTTGCCTTAACAACACTATCAAATTTGATTATCTAATGAATACTAACAATTTTTTGAGCGATAATCATACTGAAAACGATACAGAATTGTATGGCATATGTTAAGTTTGTTTTTAATCATCACACTAATTAGCCAAAGAGAGCATTAGAGTAAAAAACCAAAAAAAGAAAAAAAGAGGAATATTGAAGTAACTAAAAGCACGGCGACAAAAAAAATGTTAAAATGAAAAAGAAAAAAGAAAAAAAAAACCCAAAACCTTTGCATTACAAAAACAAAGATTGCACTCAATCAAGAACAAAATCATTAAGGAAAAAAAAACTACAAGAATTTGGGGATAGGGATTTTGATGAAGACAAAATTGATAAAAGAAACAACCATATCTAAACTCGAAAATCACATCACAGTAAAGAATGAGGACTATATCCAATAGTATCTTCTTAAATTGTAAGGATTAGAACAGCTAGTAATACTAGATGACTTGATAGGGTGGGAAAGCAAATAAATTAAAAAAAAAATTTATAAAAAGCTTTGTTCTACAAAAAAGACCAGTGTCATCAAGGCATGCCTTGAATCAAGGCACACCTATTGCACCACAGTAATTGACAGGCAGGCGCTTTAACTTAGGTTGTGCCTGAATGCACCTCAAATGTGCACTCAATATGCCTCACTTTCTTCCTCTCATATTTAAAGAAAAATTAATCAGGAGAGAAGTGTTAAATAATAACATTGTCTCTCTTTTGTAAATAAGTATATAAATATACATGACAAACAAATCTAGAATACAAAACATTAAGGGGAAGTTGTGTCACAATCTTATAAAAATAATTGTTACGAAACCATTATAATTGTTATTGAGTTTTTTTTCTTCAATCAAATTATATGTATGTATGTATGTATAATCCTAAACGCACTATGAAAAACAAATATCACTAGTATTATAAACATTATGTTGAATGATAAAAAGATTTATTATTTTATGTCTATTTTGAAGCTTGTATATATATAATCCTAAACACACTATGAAAAACAAATATCACTAGTATTATAAACATTATGTTGAATGATAAAAAGATTTATTATTTTATGTCTATTTTGAAGCTTGTTCAATATGTGTGTGTGTGTGTGTGTGTGTGTGTGTGTGTAATTGACATTGTGTAAAGTCGTCTTTGATCTAGTACATACCAGTGGTTAGATTATGTTTAAACGAGACTGAAAAGTGCATCGTTTAATCAAAGAAAAAGAGTCATTGCTTAAGAAGTTCCAGCCAATTTCAGATTTTGAGGAGTATATATATATATCAATTAGTTTTTTAAGAATTTTGCATCTCACTTTACTCAAACACGCACCTCGCCTTGCAACTTGTGCCTTAGTCTAAAGGAACCCTCATAGCCTTGAGTGCGCCTGGTGCTTTTAACAACCTTGTAAGAAAACTAAATCCTTTAAGTTATAACAGTGGCCTAATCACCTCCACTGTAACATATTTATGAAGTTTTGGCCTAGAAATGCTTTTTATCTTCATCAGATCCATCAATTTTACAAGGAACTTAGCTTGGACCCTTACAGAGAATGGATGAAAGAAACAAACCTATGACTGACACAGACCTAAGCAATTAAGAGAGAATTAGCAAGGTCACAACCCATATATCTTCAGTCAAATCCATGACTCTTTTTTCCCCAATTCTACCGATAGTACCATCTTTCATTTTAGTGACAAGCTTGTATTATGGTGCTTTTTTATATAATTTGGAAACCAGCTCTGAATTTTATAAGACCTCTCTAAAAGGTGAAGACATGTATAATGAAAAAAGTGCAACAGTAGCCACATGCTACATGGCAAACCCAATTTCAATTTTCAAATTGCAGTAGCATGCATAGGAAAATTACAAAACGGATAGAAATTAAGGACAGTGTTCAATCCATGGACATTTGAACCATAAATAAGAATTCAGCAACAAATAATGAGGCATCAAGTAACAAATATAAGAGGTGGGGAAGAAATATATGAGAAGGAAAATAAACAAACATGCCAACTTCGACCGAAAGCTAATAAATATCTCGTGGTGCTTAGTAAGAAAGAAACACCAAAAGACATCAATGCACCTAGCTCAGCTCAGTACTCTATTTTTATCAACAGAAGGCCAAGGGGAGAAATCAAAAGCTCAAAAAGGTTAAGATAAGGGAATCCAATGTCTCCTTTTCCATATACCTTGGACGCTGATTTTTTCACTAAAAGTACCGAGAGGGCTATAGCAGCAAATAAATTTGAAAGCTTCCATGTAGGCAAAGCCAAAGTCCATATCACCCATACACTAATTGCAGATGATTGCTTCATCTTCATAAAGAATGACCATAAATGTACAAATGCAAGTACGAACATCCTCCAATGCTTTTGTTTCCATCAAGGTTGAGGATAAATGGGAAAAAAAGCGGGTTTTGGGGATAAATATTCTAAATGACCAAATTAGTAGAGCTGCAGCTGAGATGAAGGTGTCTTGGGGGAGGTGGCTTATAAACTATTTGAGGCTTCTTAAGGGGAAAACCCCAAGAAAATTTTATTCTAGAAACCGGTCACCCAAAGAAAACTTCTTTCTCGTTATTGCCCATGTAGGATGGAAAGTGGGCAATGAAAAGAAACGACCGACCTACGACGAGGAAGAACGACCAACCTACGACGAGGAAGGACGATCGACCAACGACGAGGCAGGGAGGAAAGGAAGGAGGATAGATGGAAAAGGACGAGTCGGAGAAGGAGACAGAGTAAGGAGAAGGAGCAACAGAATAGAAGGAGGAAAGAAGAGGTCAGACACATAGAGAAACCAACATGGAAGTCCATGCTTATGAGGAACACAGAGAAGGAGGACAATGAAGGATGGACGGTGGTCAAAAGTAAGCGCAGGGGGAAAGTTTATCCAAAACTACGAGAACCAGCCAAGACGGTTACCAGTTCCCAGCACAGGAAATTAACTTCGGTCTATGCTGACCAGATCATTAAAAGCAAGGTGGAGAATGGAACTACCTATGCTTCAAAACGAGATTTAAATCGTTTTCACTGTGCTACACGTATGACTGCAAGGAGGTAATCATTCACGAGGCCACTTGTCAAAAGCATTTTCAAATAGCAGTAACACGGGAGGCGATAAGTTGGCTGAAGAAGAAAACGGAGGAAGCAGCAAAGGGAGACGGAAGCCACCGGATAAGTGTTTTCAGAGGAGCAGGATTTAGTCTGACCATGGAGGTAATGGTGAATGAAAGAGGAAGATTCCTGAAGCTGACAAAAATGGCGGGAGGACAATACGAAAGTATATTCATCCCGGAGGAGAAGCCTACGGAAGTGTGGAGGAATCTATGGAAAGCCCTGGATATGGTGATAAGGGATGAGGAAGCAAGATATCGAAGGGAGGAGCTGAAAACCAAGAAGGGGAAACAATGGGAAGAGGAGGAGGACACACAAGACTGGAGGGAGGAGAAGGAAAAGCAAAGAAGTGGAGTGTGGAGCAAAGACGAGGAAGGCGATTGCAGACTGAGACGGAACCATATACAGGTGACTAGAAGCAAGGAGAGACTAGCTGATGGGGAAAAGAAATCAGAGGGCACGAAATTCTTCATATTTCGGACGTCCGATGAAACGCAGTGGAGAGTAATCGAGAGGTCGATCACTCAGATGCTGAAGAAGGAGACGAGGATCAAAAGGTTGGACGTAGCAAGAGGGATGATCGAATGCTAGGATACAGAGGAGATAAACATATTGAGAAGAGAGAAATATCAGACGTTGCTGGGAGGTTTCTATATAGAAGAATGGTTTGAAGACGGCTACCGGATAGGAGCTAAAGTCGCTTGCAGAAACAGTTGGATGGGAGTGGAAGGAATTACTCTAGAAAATTGGAACATTCACACCTTTGGGAAGATAGGCGAGGCATGTGGAGGGCTTCTCGACATTGCTCAAACCACGAGCTCGAAGTCGTCAATGGAGATGGCGTTTCTACCCCTTAGAGGGATGGAGACGGGATTCCTACCGAAGGAATTTGATATATATGATGAGAACCGCATCCAAGAACTTCGATTGGTGGAACTTGAGTGCAATTGGGGAATGGAGGTGAAGGAACTCAGAAGACATCTTCTGGAAAAATTCACAGGCAACAATCGCGGAAGGTGAACGGAGATTGGCAAATGGAGAACCGGTGACCGGAGAAGCAATGAGATCGAAATCTGCAGTGACGGCGAAGACGACGGCGACGATGACGACGCAGATTCCAAGGAGGTAGACAGTGAAAGGACTAGGCACTGGATGGACTCAGGCGGCGTGATGGGACAAAAGACCAAGAAAGGAAATGATGAAGGTAGGCAGGGTTCTGAACTTCCGACGAGAGATGATGAAGAAAACAGAGCATTTAATGCTCGTATGACAGAGAGGGAGGTAAAGACAGGGACCGGGTCGGGTCAACAGGGTAGACCCAAACCCAAGATTGGAGCTAAAGAGGGTAAGAAGATGGGCTGGGAGGAAACAGAGCCCTAGGACAAATTGACGGCCCAAGAAGTATGGGTAAGTAGAGAGAATAAAAGAGGGAAGGCCCAAAAGGTGGGGCCCAGCCCAGCAGATTTAGTAGTTGCGGAGACGGGTCGAACAAGACAAAATGAGAAAGTCTATAAAAGGGCCCACAAAGAAGAAAAGAGAAGAGCATGGGGAGTCTATGACCTATGGAAGGCCCAGTATGGGATGGTGGATCCGGAATTGGACACGGGTCTAGACACAGACTCAGATTACCAGGGATATAATACCCAGACGAACTCTGAGTTCGTTCCAGCCACTCCATACACGGACATGGAGACTTCACAGGCAGAGATTGAGGGAGAGAAGGAGAACGAAGGGCGAGCGAGACAAGAAGAAAATAAGTTACGATACTCTCACTTAGTCTCTTCCCAACCTATCTCTAACAGAAGTCAAGAAGACCATGCAAACACAACTACAATAGTTCAGCAACAAACAGAAGAGGGTAGTGGAATGGGAAAACAAGGGGGGAAGGGATTAGAAGGTGAAGACCAGATGATGGAGAACCACGATAGGAGGAGGAACAATCAAACGGATCAGGAAGCAGAGATTATAAGAGTCAGGGAATTCCTGCAATCCATCAAAGCCCAGCTGGTCGAGGCTTGAGGGGCCGATGGAGAAGGGGTGGGGCTTGCCTTTTATGATGAGGACTATTAGTTGGAACATCAGGGGCTGTGGGACGGGAGACAAAAGAAGTACAATCAGAAGAACATTAGTGGAGGCCAAGCCGGAGTTAATAACCCTGCAAGAAACTAAAAGGAAGAATATGGATCTAAAGCTTATCTCTGAGCTATGGAGGAAGAGGTATGTGGACTGGGTTACAATCCCAGCCCTGGGAACAGCAGGGGGGATTCTAGTAATGTGGGACTCCCGGGTTATGAGGCTGGAAGAGAAGTGGGAAGGTACCTACTCCATTACAGCAAAATTTAAGTACAAAAATCAGGAAGTCAGATGGTTCACAGCCATATATATGGGCCATGTGATGATCAAGGCAGGGAGGACTATTTGTTAGAATTAGCGGCAGCATCCACAATCATACAAGGAGCTTGGTGCTTGGGGGGGGGGGGGGGATTTCAACATGGTCTGAACCCACTTGTAAAAGAAACAAGGAAAATATACAAAAAGCATAACAAGGAAATTTGATGAATGGATTCAAGACATGCAGTTATTCGAGCCGGAGCTGAAGAATTTGGACTTCACCTGGAGTAATGGAAGAAGCAATCCAGCTATGTCCAAACTTGACAGATTTCTTTGCAATAAGGAGTGGTGCGAGAAGTATAAACACCAAAGAACTTGGGGCTTAAGGAGAATGACGTCAGACCACTGGCCAATATTACTAGACACGGATGAACCAAAATGGGGCCCAGTGCCATTCAGACTGGAGAATGAATGGCTTAAATATCCACAAGTAAAGGAGATGATAAAGAGGGAATGGCAGAATGACACAAGCCAGGGATGGGCAAGATACAAGATTATGAGCAAACTGCTGAATTTAAAGAATAATCTAAAGCAGTGGAGGAAGAATCAGAGAACGGAGGAGGAGACTAGAAAAGGCCAGCTGTTGCAGGAGCTAGACAGTTTAGACAGAAGAATAGCAGAAGAGGATCAATCAAATCAGTGGGATCATAGGAGGAAGGTGATTGGAGAAATCCAAGAGTTAGCTTGTAAAGAGGAGAGGAGATACCAACAGAGAACAAAGATGAAATGGGCCAAGGAGGGATAAGTGAACTCAAAGTTCTTCCATAGAATTTTGTCTATAAGGAAGTCTCGAGCTAGCATTACAAAGCTGGAGGACAGGGGGGGGGGGGGGGATTTGGTGGAAGATATCGAGGGGATCCAAAAGGTGGTCACAGAGTACTTTTCAGACTTATACTCAAACAGCAGCCAAGGGAACTGGGGAGTGGAAGGGCTTGAGTGGCAACAGATTTTGGAAGAAGAGAAACAGTAGCTAGAACGAGACTTTAATGAGGAAGAAGTGAAAGATGCAATTTTTCAGAGTGATGGAAATAAAGCCCCTGGCCCGGATGGTTTCACCATGGCTTTTTTCCAACAAGAATGGAGTGTAGTAAAACAGGACCTTATGGAGTGTAAGACAGAATTTTATAGGGATGCGGTGGTGAACAGGAAAGTGAACGAAACTTATATTTGTCTCATCCCAAAGAAGAGCAATGCTATGAAGATGGAGGAGTTTAGACCTATAAGCCTAGTCACAAGTTCGTATAAAAATAGCAAAAACCCTAGCTAACAGATTGAGAGCAGTCCTTTGACATACAGTCAGCGGCCATCAGATGGCATTTGTGAAGGACAGACAAATCTTGGATGCGGTGTTGGTGGCTAATGAAGTTGTGGAGGAATGTAGGGTTAAGAACATACAGTGCTTGGTCATGAAAGTGGACTTTGCTAAAGCATATGATTCAGTCAGATGAAAATTCCTGGACTTTGTTCTTCGAAAGAAAGGCTTTGGTGACAGATGGAGGAGGTGGATGCAGGCATGTTTAAAAACTGCCAACTATTCCATATTCATCAATAGCCGTCCTAGAGGTAAAATTAACAGGCAGAGAGGCCTTAGACAGGGGCATCCTCTTTCCCCGTTCTTATACACCCTGACGACAGATACCATAACTCGAATTTTGGGGCAAGCTACGAAGGAGGGAAGCCTGACGGGCCTGCTGATAGGAAAAGATAAAATCAATCTTACTCACCTGTTATTTGCAGATGACTGCCCCTTATTTATGAGAGATAACAGAGAAGAGATTGAAACCATTAAAAAAAGCCCGAATGCTTTCTATTTCCTGACAGGGCTGAAAATCAATGGAAACAAAAGCATCCTGCTTGGGATCAACATTGAAGACCAAAGAATAAAGGAGATAGCTGAACAGCTGGAGGTGAACATAAGAGAATGGCCGACAAAATATTTGGGAATGCCTTTGGGGGGTAATCCACATAGGACAAACTTTTGGGAGCCAGTGTTACAAACTATTAGCAGAAGAACAACAGGTTGGAAGAAGAGTTTCCTGTCAAGGGGAGGAAGGCTGCTACTTATTAATTCAGTTTTAGAAGCCCTTCCAACTTACTATCTGTCATTATTCAAGATGCCAGCAAGAATTGCAGTGATGTTGGAGAGACACCTAAGGAATTTTTATGGAAACAAGAGGACAAAGAGAAAAGTCAAAGCATGGTCAGTTGGAAACAAGTCTGCAATTCAAAGCAGAATGGAGGTCTCGGCATAGGAGACCTAAGGAGGAAAAATGTGGCCCTAAGGGGAAAACGGCTTAGGAAGATGATGGATAACCCAGAATCCTTTTGGGCTAAGATCATTCGTAGCATTCATGGCTCAAAAGCCTTCAGAAGAGAGGCAAGCATAAACAGAAAATGCAATAACAGGGCTCCATGGAAGAATATTGCAAAGATCTATGACCTGATAAGACCTTACATAATCTGGAGAGTTGGAAAAGGAGATAAGTGGACTTTTAGGGAAGTATCTGGTGCGGGACAGAGGAGCTGAAAAAGAAATTCTCAAATATCTACAACCTGACGACAAAAAAGGAAGGCCCAATCCAGGATTTTCGAATAGAAGAAGGTGAAGAAAATAGGAGGCAAAGGGGATGGAATCTTCATTTGCATAGAGAAGTAGGGGAGAACATATGGAGGAGCTGAGTGGTATTCTAAATACCCTATACAGCTTTGATTTTCAAGGTAGGGAGGAGGAGGATAGGCCAATATGGCAGCCAGATCCAAATAACAAATTCACAGTTGGCTCTCTTTTATGCAGAATCTGATGGCAATGTCTTCCAACCACATAACAGACCCTGCGGATTTTATTTGGAAGACTAAGGCCCCGTTGAAAGCGAGGATTTTAGCTTGGATCATAAGCCTCAAAAAGATAAAGACAACAGAAAACGTACAGAAAAGAATGCCACATTATGCTTTTAACCCGTCTGTCTGTCTGTTATGCAGGAACGCGGAGGACAGCACAAATCACATCATGGGAACGTGCAGAGTGGTGCAGGAAATGTGGAGATTATGGAAGCTTCAATGTCAACACTTAACTCTGCCACAGGAAGGGGAGTGGTTCCAGATTCCAGCCAATGAGAGAACAAGGAGAATAGGCCAGTATTGGAAGATGATCCTTTTAGCAGTATGGTATGCAATATGGGAGGAGGAATGGAAGACTATTTTTGAAAAAGTATAATCCGGACCGTGTAATATGGGAACGGTCAAACATTTTGTTCGCAACTTGGGTGTCCTGTACAAAATTAGGAAAAGGATACAGTTTTGAAAAATGGGCATGTAATGGGGGGTCAATACTTCAAGCTATGACAATGTAATGACAATGTATTGAGTCGGATATCTCATCCAGCATTTTGTACTAGTTTATTATTATTAATAATAGTTTCCAATTTCAAAAAAAAAAAAAAGAAGGTTATAGCTTTTCAGGAAGAAACTTGATAGGAGACAACAAGTTTCAATGAACTGTTCACCACTTCTCAAGGACTATTGTGAGATAATTTTGTTTGCTATTTGATATAGCATACAGGAGGAGAGAAATCATAAAATCTTTAAAAATATGGCCAGACCGGCAGAGGTCATATGGGAATGTTCCCAAATTTTGCTTCCTTCGTGGGTTTCTTGTACAAAACTGTCTAAGGAATATTATTTTGCTCATTGGCTTTGAAATTGGACAATATCTTGTAGTCTTGTGGTTGTTCCTGTCCAGACTCCTCACCTAGTTGGGATAATCCTTTATTTTATGAATATATTATAATTTCCTTTCAAGAAAGAAGATATCAATGCACCTGTTATTTGAAATTGAATTGATGTGATAGTCATGAGCATGAGCATAAATCCTTCGACATCTGGCCACAAGGCTTGTCTCATGGCTGGTCACCTAGATGTCAGATATAAAAGAATATTAGTACCTCAATACAGGGATCTCCTCCATCTTGTCAAAAAATAAATAAATAAAGAAGATGCAAAATAACAATAGACACAAAAATGTCAGTGATTTTTCTGAAGAAACCCGTTTGTTTTTGCCAGTCTCCTAAAAGTATGGAACTTCACCTAATAAACACAAAAAAGCAGCACAAAGCTGAAAACTCATTATTATATGTCATTAGAACAAACAGCTCTCATTATCTAAGTAGGTGCATCCTTAGGATTTTCCAGTGGCTACAACATTCAATCTCTGCCAGCTTGAATCAGACAAATTATTCCATTATTTCACAAAATCCCAAGTACTAGCCATTAACATAATAAATCCTCATCCTGTTTGTGTTGTGAAAACAATTATTCCATTATTTTGCAAAATCAGTCACCTTCTAATGATCTTTATAAATTCTTTGTGAGATAAATTCGTGAATTTAGAAATTCCATCAAGAAAAAGAAGACCAAAGAAGACCAGCCATCAGTCAAAACACATATACTATGTGAGAGGTTCCCCCCATTGCTCATAAATCTGTTAGATTCTTATAAAGCTTCCCTGAAATAAAGTTTTGTTCTGGTAAAAGTAAACCACAATTTTCATGATTTTATCAAGAGTTCATTGGATCTATCAACACAAGGGAAGGGAAACATAAAAATAATCTAAGCACTACAATATCCGCACCATATTAGCCACACTTGAGAACATACCGAACTGATTCATAATTATGACAACACTTATTAAGACAGTCTCTTTCTTCTTTATTTCAAATCATTAATTCTATCAAAAAGCCATATGGTAGGTTAAAGTTAGACTGAGTACAACTACCACAGGTAAACGCAGTGACTGTATGCCCCCTGGAGGAAATGAGAAGTCATTGCTCAAACAGTTGTAAGCCCTTTCTGAACATTCTCCATTAGCACGATATGATTTTGTACTGGTAGAAATGCTTGAACCAGCAATACTACCATTTCCCAGAGTCTTTGAGGAGTCTATATTCATGTCACAAATTTTCTTTACCTTCTTTTCTTGAACCTATCCATTAAAAGCAGCAAAATTAGCACACAAATTAGTGCCCATTTTAAACAACAGAATACTTTAACAAATCCACTGGCAGAAGAAAAAATAATAAGGAAAGGAGACAGTTTAAAATTAATATCTTCCCTTTTATAAGTAATGATCTCCCCATTATGAGATGTCATTGACAGTGGTATGTTTAACAGTTCTATTGGCTACGTGGAAAGAAGGAATGTGAGCATGTTTGAGAATGAAAAGAGTACAAGGGAGAGAGTGAGGAAGATATCTCACACAGGAACATCTTTTCGTGTTGCTAACAGTAGGTTTTCAATGGGGTACATGCTTAGGTATTGGGTTTGCAGTTAAAGGAATTTTGTGTAACTCTAAAAGGGTGAGGGAACATCTACGCTAGGGTTTAGGCACAATTTAATTATTTATCAAGCTACATGGGAGTTTAGGAGACATCTATTTTGAAAGAGGTGTTCAACATAACTAATTTACCCATTAATATATAAACCATTTAGTTTCCAAAAAAAAAAAAAAAAAAAAGCTCTAGTACATCTTGATCTTTGTCAATGTATTATTTGGTACTTGGGGTTCAAAAATTGTTGCAATGATATGAACATTTACAAGGGTTGGAGTCTGCAAGTCTTATAAAAATATATAAAACAAAACTGTTGGACTTTGTACATACTACTTGTGGGTAGTGTCAACCTTACCACTTCATAGTAGACTCTATGAACTTAGAAAAGAAAGAGGCCTGTAGTTCGCTCCTCTTTTTCTTTTTTCTTTTTTTCTTTTCTTTGTTGTTTGCTATGTTATGCCTCATTTAAATCTAAAGGGAATAAAACAACTGTGAGGAGCACTTTCAGTAGCTAAAAGCACAGAAACACTAATGAAAATGGTAATTAATGAATCCAGAGATGGATGAAATAAAGTAATCGACAAGAACCTGAAGGTAATACCACGTCATTACAGAAGTAAAAATCAGCAACTAAGGTGATACAGCACTCAAGGGGGAAAACAAAATCATATGGATGGCTAAGAAACACTACAAACATAAATTAAGTGTAATAAAATAATGAATCAATGCATCCTAGAGACTAAGAACGTCTAAATTCTTGATGATGTAAAAACCAAAGCTTATCTAGTAAAAGCCAAGGTTTGCCAAAATAAATAAAAAATAAAAATAAAAACTCATTGCAAATTAACCATAGCCATGGGAGTTTGGACTAAAAAAGCTTATAAGTGGTGAGTTACAAGGAATGAAGTTGGTGGTTCTCATCCCTAGGTAAGACAGTTGAGAATCATTCAATTTACAGTCATATGCTCTAAGACACGCTTAGCAAACCAATGTAGGATCCCAGATGTAACAACCTTCATTATTATTTGAAATTTAAATGGCCAGTTATCACCAAGACAATTCAAGTTCTCAAAGCTGAGGGTACATATACTAATGCTAAAAGTTCCTTCTTTAGCTCACAAGTTGTCAAAGAGTCTCCTAGACCTAGACGCCAAGCCCCCCTACACGAATAGGCAGGTGACCTAGGCCCTGTAGGGGTTTGGGGCCAATGAATAAATAATTCTTTTTTCAAGAATCTCTAAATAATTATATTACAGTTCCCCTTAAACCTGTCTAACCCTCACCTAAGCCCTGACTAAGTCCACATTTGCACCCTAACAACACTGCTGGCAATGTGAATTCTTGATGCTTCCTCCTTGTTTCTCGCTAGCTTATTATTTTAAGATAATTTTTTTTCCAATAAACCAACATTTTTTTTTATTGGGTTTTGTACAAGGTTTAGAACCTCAACTTCAACACTAGAAAATTTGAATTAATTTAAAGAAGTTCGAGAACTTTTGAAGAAGTTTGTCGAAATTCACCAACTTAAAGAGGTCAAAATAATTTCAACATGAACGTCAAAAACATGCACAATTACGACTAGATATAATGAAAACAAACTTAAAATATACACTTTTAATATATAAAAGTACAAAAATATGTAATTTTAAACATGTTTTTACATACACAATGTTTAACGCACGTTGCACAAAACTAATCTTGTTGAGCTAATGGAATTTGAATTGATGGTATTTAGGCTTAGTTCCTTTTCTTTGTTTTGATATTTAATTTTGTAGTATCTTGTTTCGTGACTGATACTTTGTTAATCTAAAGTCTACCATGCTTAACTTAATTTATTAATTCATTATTTAAGAGTATCATTCAATGTTGTCTTAGGAGAGTTAATTAAAAGAAAATAGCTTTAAAAACACTTCCAATTTACTTTCAAGTGTTTATTTTGTTTCAAGTTTATTTTATTTATTTGCCTCTTTTCTTAACTTTATGATAAAGCATGACAACTAATTTGTATAATTTGTTAGCTTGTTAAATTTTGGAACTTATATTGCTATGCTGATTGATCTAGCTGAAAATCAAATTTAATTATTAGTATTTCTTGTTTTTCATTAATAAAATAATTTTTTATTACTTCTATGTCAAATTTCATCTAATTTTATAGAGTTTTATTGAAGCTTATCAAACATTGTTAAGTTTCTTAAATTTTGTAAAATTATTTTAGCACATTTTTATAACTTTCACTTCACGTCTACTTCCACTTTGATGGTAGAAAAAAGAAAAATAATTTGTGGAATTTCGTCAAATTTCATGAAATTTGTGAACCATGGTTTTATAGACCCTAAATGTTTAGATTAACTGCTCCCTTCCACATAAGCCTTTTAAAATCAAATACAACCCTTGAGAAGCACACAAACAAATAACCATAGCAACACAGGCCAAACCAACACTTTGATTTCTGCACACTAAGAAAACTAAATAATGTTTTACAAACTGCATAACTTAGTACTGAAACAGGCTCATCTACATTATTAAGCTACATGCACAATTGTAAGTAAAATGAAAATGCCATGGCAGTCCTACCTTCCAAAATTTAATTGTCTTGTCATTTGTAGAGAGGAGAAACAATGCACCATTAGCCATTTGGCACCACCTTATCTTGTTGATCTTCTCCTCTATTTCCAAGCTCTTAAGATAGTCAAACTGGATGTAGAGGCAGATGCAATTACAGAATTGATAAGAAATACAGACTCAAGTAAGCGAAAGAAAGGGTAATTCATGTATTACTGAGTGGACTCAAGAATTGAATACCTCTGGTTCATGGCTCTGAAACTCCGTTTTGTAGCGGAATTCCGGATGCCTACTTACCGGATAATCCATCTTTTCTAGATCTCTTCGATATCCATGCTACATTGCACAGTTAAAGGGATAAGAACATTTTGATGAGAACATTATATGTAATAAAAAGGCCAGTCACATCATTTGACAATGGAATTTTGAATTAGAAGAGCACAGCACTAGTCAAACCTACATCCTTTGTATCAGTTCTCTCAAATAAAACCACCCGACCCCCTCTGTCACCAGTAGCAAGGTGGTCCCCAGTTTTATCAAATTCGATTGCTGATATAATATCAACTGCAAAAAAAAAATATATGAATAATTAGTATGCGCAACTAGATGATACTAAAACAATGCGATGGTAATTAAATGAAGACTAGAAACAACAAAATATTACGACACACAAAATCCCTGTAATAAACAATATGTAATCATATTATTATAATAAATATTTGGTGGGGATTCCAGTCCAACCAACCTTAACAAATCAAACCACTATTGAAGACCAATGTCAATGAAGAACTAGTTACAGGAACCAAACTTCACAATTCAGCTACCTTCCTTCACCTAATAGACATAGCTCACCTAAAACCTACAGGATTAAACAACTTACAATCTATACTTCCTTCTTAGGACAAATTAAGAAAAACACACTAGCCCCAGTGGTAGTTACCTTCCTTCTTAGGACAAGTCACAAATTTGAGATCAGACATTGTAGTTACCTACCAACAAAATCACACTTCTCCATACAAAGGTCTATACCAAATTATTTTGAAGCTGATAGATTTGCCAATAATTTTATGCTCCTCGTTCCAAGTCTACCAACTTAGTCACACACTTGAACAACCCCCTGTACTAGTGTGGCACGTAATATGAAAAAGTTGTAGACCAAAAACAGAAATTTTTACCCATCAAAGTATTGGTAACGTGGTTGGAAGAGTGAGCTTTGATCAAGGAGGTCATGAGTTCAACTCTTAACCCTCCCTTCAAGCTTCTCCAAATTTATTGTCGCAGATGGGCTGATTTTACGCTTAGGTCTTTGGACTCATGGCCTTATGGGTGAGTGAGAAACCTACTGTACTAGTCAAATCATAAGAGAAAAATACCACGGTCTTCGAGAAAAAGGCAGATATTATACGTGTGGAAGTTTTGACAATGTGAGAAGTTTTTCACTAGGAAAATTGAAGGAGATGATCATACAATCAAGGAAGAATTTGTCACTCGGACAATAACCAGACAATCATTTACTCCAATTATTAATGTGTATCACTAATAAATGACAAGGGTCAACAGATCAACATAGTTGAAGGCACAAGGTGCACTTGAATGCATTGAGAGACCCTAGAGCTTAACGTGCAAGGCTAGCCACAAACTTAAGTAAATTAATGAATGCAATCCTAAAAATTTTAATTATACCTTAATTTTCAATTTAAATCTTGCAAAGAATAAATTTTAATAAAAGCTCCTCCCTCACACACCAAAATCTTTTATAAAACGGGAGTGTTAAAATATCTATCTACTAATTGGTATTCTGATCAGTTCTTTTAATATTTAAAATTAAATTGAATAATGACCAAGAAAAAAGAAGAAAAAAGAAAAACAAACAAGTAGCCAATGTCATGTTTTCACAACAAGATAAACAACTCAGGAGCTGTACATAAACTGCTTGCATTAATCACATCCTCCTTGGACATGGTTAGCTAAAAAATGCACATATCCAAGCTAAAATCTCTTGTACTACTCTTACTCCAATAGCACATTTGAAAAAAAAAAAAAAAGAAAAAAATTCACAATAAAGATTCTGAGAATCTAAAAGACAAAGTGAAATCTGCAGCAACAGACGTACAATAAAAAAATGTAACAGCATGTTCAGATACAGAATCCCAACTCTGGTTTTCAATCCAGAAATTATATCTCCTCCTGCAATATCCCTCTTTCAGTCTTTACCAACGTCTCTCTCCTCACTCTTAAAATCTGATATTAAAAAAAAATGTAGATTGTTTCATTGGCACCCTTGGATAACAGAATAGTGAATTAGTGATACTCATTAAGCTAATCATTCCGAGATCACAAAGAGATTCAACCATCTCTACACCAACCATTTCCAAAGACCAAAATTTAGCGCATGAATTCGGAACTAATCAGCAAAATCAGATGATTAACTCCAAGTCAAAAACCAATTTTGCAATTTCCAATTTCTTCCATATCTCAATCTAGCTTCACAACCAATAGAATCCATCAAGCAACCGGCCATGATGATCTAATTAACACGTAAGACGCCGTCTTGACACCCAAAAAAAAAAAAAAAAAAAGCAAATGCATATCTAACTTAAAAACCAAACTACACTAAATAAACTATACTGAGTTCAGCTGCAAAATCTACGCGCGCTAAGATCAATATCCCAACTACTATTGCATACCGGAAGGTCAACATGCAGCACCGCCACAAATTCCACGACAGGATTTACATTTACCCCCAAAAAAGCAGTGATCTTTACATTAAGGACCAGTCAGATCGACACCACCATCAACCAAACCCTAATCTAGAGAAACAGAACCGCCACAAGACACACCAACAAACCATCGCAACATAAACACGGACACACAAAAACATTTTAAAATAATAAAAAGTAAAAAAAAATACCTTCCTGAACTTCTTCCCCGGCCGTCCGCTCGCCAAAAACCTGAGAGAATTTCCACTCGAGCGGCTGCGGTGGCCCTACCGGAGCTCCGGCTTCCTCTTCTCCTCCTCCGTTCATTCTCAGAGCCAATCTCAGGCCGATTCGACCTTCACCAAATCAACCTAAATCAGACTCACACTTCATCAACGATCAATCCCGCCTAGAGATCGCCTTATAGGAAGTTCGTAGATTCCACCATTTCGTAGATTATTTCTCCCATAGTAATGCAGCCTCCAGATTCCTCCGTGAACTCAGAGCTTCTAGATTGAAAACCAACACTCAGAACGGATCCCTCCGTCGCTCGCGTCTCCTTCGCGTTCTCGCTTTTTCTCTTCTTCTGCTGCTTCTTCTTCTTCTTCTTCTTCTTCTCTTTCTTTCTCTTCCTCTTTCCCCTTTTTTTTTGGGCACCCTATGGAATAATTTATTTTATCATTTTTGTTGTAAAAATTGTTAGAATCGTGAGTCGTAACGCAAAAAGACAAAGGAGGAGAAAGGGAGGGCATACAGAGAAGAGAGAGAGCGTGAGATGTGATGCAACGGATGAGAAGTACGTGGTGAGTTTGATGGTGGATCGGACGGACGTGGAGAGAGTGCGTCGCTTTTGACATGGGCGGGTTGCATATTGTTGTGTTTCTCGAGAACTTGGTGAATCACAAATGAAGACGATCGATATGACTTGACTCGGCCGTGCCCGTGTGACGAGTGAGGATAATTACGCCAATAATTGATGCGATGGAAGGCTCTCTTTAACTGAGTTAACTCGTTGACTTGACCCAAATGATCAAGTAAAACTTGAATTAGAAATATCACTTTAAAAAAAATATTAAACGGAAGAACGGTTTGATGCATCAGATACTCAAATACACTCCTATGCCCTTTTACTTTTATTGTGTCTTTCTATATGTATTAAAGCTTACGAGGGTTCAATATTCTTATTTTTATTATTTTGCAAAAATATTATGAACTAGTGACATAAAAAACAGTTAATTTCTTCTTATTGAGATTTAATAACAGGAGTTGTTGAAGTTAATTTTTGTCAATCTTATACCCATCATAAGATATTATTTCTCCCACGTGGCTTTCAAGTTTTAACTAAATAACACATTATTTCCTACTAGATGGGGAAAAAATATAATTTTGATTATGCATTGACGGAGTTATAGTGCTTCTTGTGAGTTTTATGGTTTAAAGGTGAACATGACAAATTGTAAATTAGCATAGTATAGAGTTTAAATATATGTGGTTTTAGAATTTATCGAATTCAACAGGGTATTCAGTTAAAGTATGGCTAACAAAGTAGTTGAGAGTAATTTGAGATTAAAATTACTGTTATATATAGAACTAGTTATTTTAGCTATCTCACATGGGCTAAACGGATGGAAACATGAATTTTTATGAAAATGGAAAGTTTAGCTTTGTTGAGACTGTTGTTACAAGCCATTTCAATATATTTTCTCTCAATCTTCTTAGTTTTGGGCAAAATGGCAACAATAATAAAGAGAAAACTAATGTCATTTTCTTAAGGTGGGAAGAACAAACATGAAAATAGTAAACCCTAATAAAATAGGAGATTTCTCAAGAGCTATTAAAAAGGTTACATTTAAGAACAAAGGCTTATGTTAAAGTGGTGGTGAGAATTTGAATGATAATGCAAGAACAAAATCCCTTTTTGGTTAGGGTTGTTATAAGTGAGGACAAGCAGGTGCCACTCACTAGACGAGGAATTGGGCATTGAACAATTCTCATTTTGAGTGGTTATGGAAGTTTGTCGCCTTATAAGTAATTCTAACACTCAAACAAGTGTGCCCAAAAGTTAACAACAAGCAAATTCATCACTTCTAAGGTATAGATGGGTGGATGACAATTCATTATCTAGTGCAATTCTTAGTTTTTATTGATAATCTTATAATACTCCAAAATTTTCAATTTTAGTTAATTATAAACCAATTATAATTAATCATAATCTAACTCTGATCATCCCTAATTAATAAAGGCTAACCACGATCAAGAATTGATTAATTTAACTAGCGTGATACTAATCCAAAGAAATTCAAAAAAAAGTATTTCACAGACAAAACAATTAAATCATACGATGAGTTTCGTGCCAAATTGTAACACATCCTTTTCAGTTTGTCTTCATCTCACATAATTATTAAAAAAAATATTTAAAAATTATTTTCTTATACATACATACATACATATATACATACATGCATATATATATATATATGATATGAGAGCCATTGATTGTTGAATCCAATGCATTAGCCTCTTCAATACCTGAAGACATGCCAAACATCTCTGAAAACCCTCTTTCATCATTCCTTGAATATATGGCACAACGACATGATCAGCCATTGTCAATTATAGTTTCACCTCCGCATGATAATTCCAAAAAGGATTCTTCACAATCTTCTGACAAAGAAGATACTGTATCAGACTCCTCTTCAGAAACTAAGGAAATTTTTGCAGTGTCACATATTGGTGAACCTAGTCGCTCTTATGCAGGTATTGGCGTTGAACCTACTGATGATATGGATATAGCCCCTCTTCCTCAACCTGCTAATCACAAATCGCAGAATGGCATTGGGTCTTTCATTACATTCAATCTTGACAAATTGCCATTTGACGAATGACTCATTTTTTTTAATCTAATCAAAGGAGCAGATGACAACAATTTGAAGACTATGTTCTTATTCTCTTATCCCAAGCCTATAGCAAACAAGACTCTTCTTTTCATGACAAATAATAAGAAAAAATGCGAAGACTGCACTCTTAGAGAGCTATTTTCCTATATTTGTATTGGTTATGACACACTATGCTCTAAGCATCAACTTTTCCAGCAAACACAGAGAATGGGTAAGACCTTGTCCAAAGCCTGCTATGATCTAGATTTCCAAAATAAATGTCATCATATGAACCATGTTTGTAATACCCAAAAATCTATGATGCGCACACATGACTTTGAAAACTTAAAATAATAAATAAATTAATAAATAGGGAGAAATATTTTATACTGCAGGTATGTAAAGCAAGTAGGTAATGACGATTATGAACGTGCAAAAAAAACACAATTTTCTAATTTTGGCCAAAAATATAATGAAAATAAACTAAAATAACTAAATGATTTAATCAAAAATAAATAAATAAAAAATAAAAAAAAATATTTTTATGTCTCATGATCATGTGAACTACACATACATAAAATAACTAAATAGTTTAACAAAATAATAATAATAATAATAACACGAATGAATAAATAAATAAATAAATAAATAAGGGTTCACGTGATTACGAAAGCACGAAAAGTGCAAAAAAATGTAATAATAATAATCAATCAATCAAAAAAAGAGAGGGAGAGAAACCTAGAAAAAATATATATATAAATATTACACTACAGAAATCACAAGGGTTGTACTAAAAAACCAAAAAAAAAAGAAAAAAGAAAGAAGCTTGCTTGCTGCGTTGGGGCAAGAAGAAGAAAAAAAAACAAAGAGCTACTATGTCTTCACGTTGGGCGAACAAGAAACAAGAAGAATGAAAAAAAAAATTTTTTATACCCCGTGATCATGTAAATCATGCATAAATAAACCTAGAATGATGATAAAATAAATAAATAAATAAATAAAACAAGTAAATGATTATGAAAATAAGTAACACATTATGAACATAATAAAAAATCAAAAGGAGGGATTTGAAATTACTAGAAGACATGCAAAGTTGCACATGCACGATTTTTGAAAAAAAAAAGAAGGAATAATAAAATAAAAATAAAATAAATAAAATATAAAACAAGTAAATAATTACATAAGAAAAAAAATATTTTTCATCTCATAATAATATAAACTATGCATAAGTAAACCCAAAAAAAAGAGACAATGAAAAAAAAAGAGAGGAATCGCATGGTTACGAAGGCACAGGAGTGCGAAGAAAAAAAAATCATAATATTTAAAATAAACAAGTTTCACCTTAAAAAAAGAAAAAAATTATTTATTTATTTATTACACTCAAACTTTGGGCAAGAAAAGAAAAAAAAAAGAAAAGTTGTTGCGCTCTTCATGTGAAGAAGAAGGAAGAAGAAAAGAAGTTGAAAAAGTGAAGAAGAAGAACAAAAAAATAGTAACGCAGTTGTGCGTTTCTGCGTGATGAATAGAGGAAGAAGAAGGAGAGAAGGAAGAAGAAGAAGAAAAAGAAAAAGAAAAAAGAGGAAGAAGCAGTCTGTTGTTGTTGTGAATCTCGCGCGAAGAAGAACAAAACCAGCTCACTGCTGCGATTTGAACGAGGAAGAAGAAGACGCAGTCCTGTTGCATTTTTTGTGCAAAGTAGAAGCGAAAAACAAAAGTGAAGAATGCTACAACAATTCGCGCGAGGAAGAAGAAGAGGAATGAAACAACAGTAGTGTTGTTGCGTCCTCACACAACGAAGAAGCAACAGTTTCGACAGCGTTATCCGCGCGAGGAAGAAGAAAACAAGTTGCACGAAGAAGAACCAGTGGCTTCTGTGTGTTTCTACATGAAGAAGAAGAAGGCAAAGCTGAAATGAAGAGGAAAGAAGAAAAAATGAACAACAATGTGGGGATTTTGCGTTTTCTGGGCTTAGATTTGTGAAGACGATGCCTTAGATCCGTGAAGAACATCTCAGCAACACCATCAGATTTTCGTTGGGGGTTTTTGAGCATAGAAAAATTAGATCTATGAAGAACGAACCTTTTTCGAATCCGTGAACCCAAATCAGTGAAGAACAACCCTCACAACGACAGGGATCCGTTGAGATGCTGTCAAAACCGTGTGTGCACAGGTGACCCATGAAACCCACTTAGAACCACATTTCATTCACTGCTCTACACGTTCTAAGCATGCATTTGCTCTCTCTAGCGAAATAAGAATAGCGAAAGGGTTTGAAATCTCATTGGAAGAGGAACAAAAAAAGGGAAAATGCGAAGCAACGAGATATGACTTTCCATTCCAAGAATGAGACCTTGCATTCAAATGGGAATAACGACACTTCGCATTCAAAAGCCTTGCATTTGAACCTTTGCATTCGAAATCCTTGCATTTGAACCTTTGAATTCGGAGCTCTTGCATTTGAACTTTCGCATTCGAAATCATTGTATTTGAAGCCCTCGCTTTTGAACCTTTGCATTCAAAATCCTTGCATTTGGACCTTTGCATTCGAAGCCCTCGCAAATAACCCTTCACATTGAACCTTTATTATTCGAGGCTCACAAATGTGAGACCTTCACATTTGTGACCTACATATGAAGCTTTGCATTTTAAAATCCTATTTGCGAAGCTTCGCATTTTTTTTCAAATGTCTAAGACTTAGATTTCATATTTTTTTATACTATTGCGAGTTATTTTTGAAAAAAAAATGAATTTAATTTCGGATGCATTAGAGGCAAAATAAATATTGTTAGGCACGTCGAATATGTTTCAAATATATATATATATATGAACTTTGCAAGTACATTAAAAATAAAATAAAATAAAAATATCAAAACCCAAGAAAACTATTTTAAAATTTGATTTGAATGAGTTATAGATGCTTTGGACTCAACAACTTGATTTTTATTTTTCGGATTAAAAATCAAGGAGTGGCGAAGGGCGACGCAAAGGCGCGAGGGGCTCGAGAAAATTATGTGGGTGTGATTACCGTACTCTACTATTATTTATATTTTAAATATGAATCATGATGATTGATTTTTTTAATATGTATTTAGAAGCATGCTCGATAAGGGGAACATCTGCAGGATTCAACAAGAAACTCAAATTAAGGTAGAGGGGATTTCTAGAACTCCTATTTTACTACTTAAGCCTTTAGTACAATCATGTTTTCAGTTTCTTTTATCATATTATTTTATAAATTTCAGCATGTTTAAATTTCAGTTTGAAGCATGTTTGATCATGTTTTAATTTTAGCTTGCATGTTTTTATATTTTTAATTCATGCAAGATAGCATAACATGCTTAGAAACAAAGCTCAGACTTATTTTTGAGTTTTCTAGCAATTTATTTGTGTTTTCCATGCTCTCTTGATTATTTAAATTCTAATATTAATTATTATGATCTTGTTTCATATTTGTTTGAATTTAAATATGAGAAAGTGAAGATAAGAACCACGTATCATTATAGTAGTCTAAGTGATGCTATAAGTGTTCTTTGCATATACTTAATGTATATGAGTAACATCACTAAGTGTGGATGTGTTTTAAAATACTTGGAATGCAGACATATGATCCTTATTTTCATTGGAATGTGACAAGATGAATTGTCATTCCATCCTAGAATAGGAGTATTTTAATGAAGAACATGACAGGTTTAAAATCCCTTTTGGTCAGATATACAACCCTAACAAAATATTGTTTGAAACACTTAATACTTGTAAGCAATTGAATTTGGATTTGCTATTGATTTGAATTAGTAACTTACTTGTTTAATGAATGATCCACATAGGACCCGACCCACCTTGTGGTTTAGCTTAAACTTGTCTCTTGGGGGTTGGGGTGTTACATGGCTACACCACGTTTCTTCCTAGGGTCTTTTCTTTAAACCTAGGGCTCAATCTAGTTGACTTACAACCTCTGTCTAGTCAAGATACCACCTTTGGCATCTTTTTCGTCTTCTAATCAATTTCTTGACCAAATTTTCTACCTTCTTATTTTCTTTTATAAAAAGTAAAGTTGTTCTTCAACTTAGACTACTCGTACAAGTTAGCAGGACAACCTCCAGATGGGGCGGCCAGACCGAAGTCTGCTCGGTAACCGCGCTTTCTAGGGCTGGATAACCCACCTCCGTTTCAATGTTTAGCTTTACTTAGGACAAGACTTATCAATTATCAGCTCAACTTGTAGTCTTTGTGTCCAAACGAAAAGTTTAAAAAACATATATTTCCTTTTTGAAAACGCCTTCTAAAACATTTTTCAATTCCAAAATAGAAGGTAGGGCATTCAAGATTCAATTTAATTCAAAGTGAAGCCCTAATTTGAGTTTCTAATTTCAGTCAAACAACCACTCATTGACTTTCTAATTCTAGCCTAGTGCATCTACCGACTAAGCATTGATACCACCTTTGTAGAACCCCAACCCCCCAGAAACAGGTTTAAGCTCAACCACAGGGCAGGTTTGGTCCTATGTTACATTTGCAAATACACAACTTGCATCTCAATTCCTTTGTTTTAACACTTATTAAAATCCCTCATGAATACATTTTTAATTGTGCTTAATATTCAATTCAACAAGTGCAATACAAGTTAAAAAAGGAATACTTCAAACTCTTTATTTATTCAAATAAAATAAGAAAAGTTATATTCTTAAATTAAATCATAAAATTGAGTACATAACTCTTTAATTAAAAATAAAAATTCAGTGGAAGTCTAATAAAACAAAACTTGACAATATGCCCTTACATTGAATAAAGGAAAATAAAAGCTCTCTAAACATAACTACTAGCAAATTTCTATTGCCATCATAATCAATTTCCTGAAAATATTAAAAAGAGAGGGGTGAGCACATAGCCTAGTGGATCATCCGTCAAACAACTAGGTTATTATTTCAAATCTCTAACACATTCAAATTTACACACTTTCAAACATTAAGTGATATTCAAACCTCAAATTGGTTCGAGTTGATGTTATGGTTGAAAGGAGTTTTGTTCCCTTGATAACCTTAATTTAGATACTATTCTTTAGGGTAGAAAGACATTTCTTTGTTACTTTCCATTGGATGTCACATACGAAGTATCTTTTAGTTGCACTTTGCAACCACACACTCTAGGCACGTGTTAAGAACACCTATAGCACCCATACGGGTCACTATGATAGTACGTGGTTCTTATCTTTACTTTCTTATGTTTAAGATTTCATAATCATAAAAGAAATTCATAATATAAATTTTAGAATTTTAAACAACAAAGAAAACATAAAAACATCATATGACATGCTTGAAACTTTGAAAATTAATCCTAAACATGGATTCTAAGTATGGTATGCTCTCATGAGTGATTAAAACATAAAAAATATGCTAAACTGAAATTGAAACATGATTAAACATGCTGAAAACTGATATTAAATATGTTGAAATCTAAAAGTACACATGCATGAACGTGCTAAGAATTCAAAATAAGAAAGTAGTGTTCAAAAAACCCCCTCCACCTCAATCCGAGTTTCTTGTTGAATTCCCCAGAGGCTTATCTATCACTTTAAGAACTTCAAGAACAAGAAAAAAAAACTACAAATCCTAACTTCTCACTAAAATTGAAAACAAGAACAAAGAAGGTGAGAAGGGGTTGCCAAGAAGAGTGCTAACACAAGCAAAGAGGAGGATTTCAACTCTTGCTTTAGGATGAGAAGAATGAAAGCGTCTAGGAGGGGTTTATGGAGATTCTCAAGAGTACAAGGAGGGAGTTTTTGAGCAAGATCACAAGAGAACTTTCCATACATATCTAGGACGTTTTTGCATGGTTTGGGCAAGTGTGCTCATGGTTTGAGCAAAGTGGGCCCACTATTTATTTCAAAGATATGAACACAATTTTATTTTCTAACCAAGTGTGAACACAAAATGGGTCTAGATTATGTTCTAATTCAGTTGGGACATCCATATAGAATTAGATTTGGGCACTTAGCAACTTTCCTTTGCTTATTTCTTGCTTGGTCATCACACAAACATGCATAGAAACACTTCTAATTTTGCTATTTTTTATTAGGGAATTGTTTCCTTGACCAAAGGTGGTTGGTGAGTACATGATCAGGCTTGAAGGACACAAGAACAAGGTCTTAAGAATCCTAGGAAACTCTCTTAATTTAGATTTTGGCACATGTGGAGCACACACACATGGTGTAGACGTTTTTAGGGTGCTAGGGTACAATTGATCATTTATCTTGGTACATGGGATCACTTGTCTTGGTTTCTAACCATGGGAAAACTTCTCATAGGTGTGGTGTACTAAATCATTTGACTTGCACATGCTTTGGGTAGGGTGAAGGTGCACATGATCTTGGTGTTCCATCCATGTGACTTGCACATGCTTGGGGTGGTCATGACTTCATGGGTTCACAAAAATCAAATAAAAATTAATATCTTCTTATTTATAAGGAATTATAATTTATAACTTATAGTTTTGAAGTCACATGAACCTAATGCAAATTTTAAGGTATGGTTTGGCCCAAAGTGATTTTCTCGCCAAAACTTTCCTTATTTAAAACCCATTGAGGTCATTAGGCAAATGAAAATCTAAATCTTGGCCAATTGGTCTGATTTTTGGATATGTTATTCATTTTCTTAGTTTATGTCATTCTGTTTCGTTTCGGGTCATTTCGATTCTCTGAAGTGCCCAAAATGTCAATTCTTTAGAAATTTGGACCCCTTGAAGGGTGTTTGGCAAGTGAAAACCCTATTCTTGATCAATCGAGCTGCTTTTTAGATATGTTCAATTGGTCGATTCAAGTCACTTTGCTTCATTTCAAGTTGTTTTAGATCCCTAAGGGTCACTGAATAAGACTCTTGGAAACCTACCAAATTTAGCCTCAAAATGAGTCCGATTTTATTTTGCACCCAACTTCACTGAATTGATCTTGAATTTCATTTAATTGAATACAAAGTTTTTAGGGTATTACATGTCCTTACATATAAATTTTCAAATTTAAAGCCCTATCTAATTTTCAATAGTCTTCATGATTCAATTTCCTAAAAAATATGAGACGAAGGGGTGAGCACATAGCATAATACATCATTCATACTCAACTAAATTACTAATTCATATTAAAAACACATCCAAATTCAATCACTTATAAACAATTAAGTGATTCAAACAACATCTTTTGTTATTGTTGACATTAAGGTTGAAAGGGGTTCTAATCCCTTAATGTTCTTATGAAAGTACTCGACTCTTGGATGGAAAAATAATTCATCGTGTCATATTCTATTGGAATAAGGATCCCATGTCCACATTTCAAGTACTTTAGGTTATACTCATCCACACATAGTGATGAGCCCCATATACACTAAGTATATGTAAAGAACAATCATAACATCACTTACATTACTATGACAGTACACTGTTCATAACTTCAAAGTCTTAATCTTAATTCCAACATATTCATGAATTAAAAATCAGAATAATAAAATTAAGAATAAAACATTCAACGAGCATGAAAAGAATACATAGTATGCATTATAATTCAAATCAAACCTAACAATGAAAACTAGACATGGCATGACATCATGAATACTTAAAAATTGCATACATGATAATCAAAACTTAAATCATGATCAAATATGTTGAAAAATGAAAATAAACATGCTAAACTCAAAATAAAAGATATATGAACATGCTAGAAACTCAAACTAGTAAAGTAGAAGAGTATAAAAACAATACATCGTGTGTTTCATAATTCAAATCAAACCTAAGCATGGAATTAGACATGGCATGGTATCATGAATACTAAAAACATGCATGCGTGATAATCAAAATTTAAATCATGATCAAACAAGTTAAAGACTGAAAATAAATATGCTAAATTGAAAATAAAAGATGCATAAACATGCTAGAAACTCAAACTAGTAAAGTAGAAGAGTAGGAAATCCCATCCACCTTAGTTGCTTGTTTGAAGAAAATCGAGTAGAGGTTCTTTCCTCTATGCACTTCAAAAACCACCAGCAACTTCAAGAATGTAAAAGAAATCTAAAGTCCTAACCTCTATCTGAAAATCACTCAAGAACACAAGAAAGGAAAATGGTTTGAAAAGAAAAGGGCTAGAACAAGCAAAAAGGTGTAACACCCGTGTTTTTTCACTATGAGTGTTTGGACTTAACCACAGTTGAAACAATTGTTGAAACAGTAGACTTAACCACAAGGCGAGCTAGGTCTGATGTTACTTTACAAGTGACACACAATTGACTTTCCATTTCCAATATCCCATGCCTTAATATAAAAACTAAACAAGGCCACACTATAAGAAATAAAAAGAAATTCTAATCTTTATTAATTCATAGAGAGAAAAGTACATGACTTTTACTAAAAAAATAATTACAATGGAAATTATAACAAAACTGGGCAAACATGCCCCACATAGAAATTTCTAAATCAAAGGAGATGTCCTAAGTCCTTGCATATTCAATTTCCTGAAAAATGTTAGGAAGGGTGATCAATAAGCTCAGTGGATTTTAAATAACCATTTTCATATTCAAATCACTAACACATTCATAATTCAAACACTAACAAACATTAGGCGTTTCAAGCATCAAGTTGTGTAAAGTTAGAACTTAGAACAAAAGAGTTTTTTTGACCCTTTATGTTGTCAACTAAGTGACTTCTTAGAGTGAAATACGGCCTTTCTTAGTCATTTTCATTGGACGTTGGACTTAGGGACTCAAACCCACCAACCAATCACTTAGGTATTACAAACCTTATGAACTAATCATAAGAAGAGAACACCCATAGCAACCATGTGTCTATTATGATGGTATGTGGTTAGAATTACCATATTCTCATATTAAATCCCATAATCATGAAACATAAATAAAAATTTCAGAACATGGCATTAAACTGAAAATAAAATTCAAAATTTCATAGAACCAAACATTCACCATTCACCATATGTATCAAACATTTAGACAATCCCTAAAAACATGGTACTAGCAAGGGGCATTCATCATGTATACATGGATATGGATAAAATCAAACTAAATACTAAGAGAGTTCCAATTAAACAAATCTCCAAAAAAAAAATAGAATAAACATGCTAATGGTTTAAACAAGAAAAGACATTTAAGAGAAGTAACTTCCACCTAAGATGAGACCTTTTTCCCAAATTCTAGTAGCGGTTCACTTCACTTTAGCTCTTTTGAATCTCAGCAAAACAACTCTCTACTAATCATTAAATATTGAAACTAAAAGTCTCTCGCCTTTGCACAAAAGAAAACAAAATGAAAAGTAGAAAAAGAAGTTCGAGAGCACAAAAGGGAAGGGTCTCTCTTGTTCTTGGAGTGAGTGATTGTGAGCAACGTAGGGGGGTATTTATAGTTTTGCAAGAGCCAAGGGGGGCCGTTCTAGGGTAGCATGGGCAACTTTTTACTTTTGAGCAAGTTTCCAAACACTAAAAGAGAGACATGGTAAGTGTGCACAAGGATCACTAAACTTGCCAATTTTTTTATGAGCCATGATTTGATTCTTCATTGAATTTCTTAATTAATATCAAACAATATTTTCAAACTTAGAATAGTGCTAATATCAGTTTGGATGTGATCTAGTGAGCATAGCAAGTTTCTAGTCTAGTTTGGTAAGTACATGTGAGCAAGAATCTTTCTTTTGTCCATTTCCTTTGTTTGGGCGTCACTCTTAGTGTATAGTGGAATTCTTTCTTCTTTGGACATCGAGCCAAGTAAGTATGCTATCAGTCTTGAGGGGATACGATAACATCGTCTAATAATCATATCTAAGCTTAAGGAAACTCTTCAATTTGGTTTAAACCCAAGGGTGGCGTCTCATATGTGAGAATCACTCAATTTAGGCACCAAAATGGGAGAGGAAAGTTTTCATTTTTGATTCTCTCTTGTGGGTGTGGGATGGCTAGGGTTTTATGAGCCTCAATTCAGATTTCAAACCTTTCTAATTAAGTTAATTCACATGTGTGCATGTACACGTGTGCATTGATGGACCAATTTTGCTTAGGTGAGGCATGGAACACGTGATCATTAGCTTGGTGCATGGAATCAATCTTCATGGATTTCTAAATCCTAGGTGGGATGTCTCATATGGATGGTATACTAAATCACTTGTGTGGTACATTGTATCATGTTTCATGGAATCACATAAGGGAAGACGTCCCATAGTGGTTGAGTAGGGTGGGGTGCACCCGATCATGGTGTTCCATCCATGTGACTTGCACATGCTTTGGGTGGCCATGCCTTCATGGGTTCACATGAATTTACTAAAATTTAATATCTCCTTAATCACTAGGAATTCAAGTGTTCCTATAGTTTTGGAAGCACATGATCAAGACACAAATTTTAAGGTATAGTTTCGCCCAAGATGATTTTTCTTTAAAAACCTTCCTTATTTAGAACCAACTGAATGTACTCGCCCGAAAATTGATTTAATAAAGGAGATTAGCTTGGTAAGGTGTAAGATAAGTTTTCATTTTATGAAAATATGAATTAAAGATTATTAGGGGATAATATGCATGATGTATCAAGATGAGATAGCCACTATTGTTGACTTATTTGGATATGAGACCCACCATATTTTTGGCTATAAAAAAGGGATGCTCAAACTCATTTCCTCATCTCTCAAATATTGCTTACCATTCCATCCGAGAAAAGAAAGGAGAGAAAGAAGAGACAAAGAAGAGAGAAAAAGAAAAAGAAAAGAAAAAAAAAGGGAGAAAAAAAAAGGAAAGGGAGAAAAAGAAAAGGAGTCGCGCACTTTGGAAATCCGTCATTTCGGGTAAACCATTTTTTACCTTTTTTTAATTCGGAATTATTATAAAAATTGTGATTTACAGTTTTTATAGTGTAATTTTCAATACAAGGCATTAGTTTACTACGCGACTAAAAAATTAGGGCATATTTTTCCTAGGAATGAAACTATACAATATATATATATATCATTGTGTTCAGATTTACGAGTAGAATACAAATATGTATATTATTTGTACCCTCGTTCACCCTAAAAAATTATATGGTAGTTGGAAGTCGACACATAGGGGGTATACCAATTAATACTGAAATTTTAGTCATTGGATACTAAAATGTCCAGAATGAAACTCTAAACTTAATAACACTGAACTTAAGATTTTTGAAGGTCAATGAACATATTAAATTCATGTTTATGCGATTTGAGGATTAATTAATAAAGATAGAAAAATGTAAATAGGGTAAAAATAATGATAAATAACGGAAAAAAATATTATATAATATTGCATAGCATTATGAAATACTTATTAGGGAAATATATAACATAGGAAATAATATTTATGTATTGAACCACCAAATTTATGAAAGTGGCTAGTTATTGCGTACCAAAGGTGAGACACATGTCGACAATACATATTTGTAGTATTTTGAGTCAATATAAAGGCTTAATTGACCTTGTTAATCACGTTGACCTTATCGATTTGACAGGTCGACGAGGGTTAGGTTTAGATAAAGTTGACTATAGTTGACCAAGTCAATCCTTTGATTGACCAAAGACCATAAAGTTAGAATTTGAGTCAAGTTTTATGTATATATTAAGAAACTAAGTTGATCACGCAGGATCAAACATCGGTGGAACGCGACCGGTCATTAGAGGAGCACCGGGAGCTGAGTATCCTTGTGAGTAGTGTTTTCTAATTTATCACTTAACTTGTTATTCTATCATAAATAAAATGTTCTTACATATTGAAATGTATTTGCAATCTTTAAATGTGATTTAAATGAAAATGTGCACCGAATATCGAGGTCTAGGTGCGGGTTAGGGTATTAAATGTGGTAGAGCATTGAGGACGAGTGGCTGTCGTATCCGGGGGTGCGGTTGGGCCAAGTCTATCAATTGAGGCTCCCCTAGATTATTTAGTAACCACTTAGCACAGAGTGCTTTGAGAGGGGTTCTGTGGGCCCAAATTGGGGTCACCTATACACCTAACCGTCGGGTTTCTCCCGCTCGAGTGGATTTATGTGTTTTTAGCATTAAAAAGGTTTTCAAAATGGAAGGTGCACAACTGCATTGTGGATTTAACATTCATTAACTGTTGCATTCATTCGCATTATTATTATTGTGCATTCATACATGACATTGCTTTTCTAGAATATTTGTTCTAAGTTATAGATTAGGTTACATTACTCACTGAGCCGCTGTAGACAAAATTGGCTCACTACTCTAATATTTCAGGTTCTTCTTTTGTGGATAAAGGGAAGAAAGTGATTATCGCGTAGAGCGTATCGCGTTTACTTCGGTAGGTTTCCTCACGTGGTTGACTATTTTGAGAGTTACTATAATATATAAGAAGTGAGAAAAATATTGTAGATATTTTGAATTAGGCATTCTGCTATTGTTACATTTAGGACAGTGTATATATAATTAACTTTTGTATAAAAAAATTTCTACTGTACTTATTTGTTCCAATTGCTTCCTCATTTTCTATGATTACTATGATAGTGTTATGTATGGCATTATGAAGAGGCTTAACAGTGTTTTGGGCAAGCTCAGTTTGGAAATGGGTTTGCCAGAACACTATGCCGATCGGTTCGTCCTTCTCCCTAGGGAAAATATGTCCCGACAATGTTGGCATCAGAGCCTAAGGTTTTCCAATTTAAAGAATGACAATTGGTATTAACCTAGGGAACCTTAGAGTAATGGCAGAAGTTAGGAAAATCCTAGAAATGACTTAGAGTAGCATAGCGAAATTATGGACTAAAACTTTCTAGCTTCTGATTGACAAGAAGAGGAATCGAGTGAGAGTGACCATATCATGAGGGGAATTTGACTATCATTAGGAGTTAGTGAGTTTTAAGATTTAGAACTTGAACTTAGGTGATTAGAGAATTACTTGGAGGTAGCTATTTTAATGCATAATTATCTTTTGTTATAATCACAAAAAGTTGTGGTCTGCTTAATTTGGGAAAATAATGGAAATTGAATATTTTATGCAGACCACGATGCCTCCTCGACGTAGGAGACCGCGTGGGATCCCGGAGCCAGTGCCACCACTACCACCACCTCTAGTTGAGCCTGAGCAGGATCTCATCTAGAGGCTTGAGGCTATGATCAGGGCGTCTACTGAGGCTACTTAGGCCCAAACAGCCTTATTGAGAGAGAGACTAGATAGGATTGAGGCTGAGAGACAAAGGGTTGAGCCAGTAGCACCCCCTGTACAAGTTGTACCTAAGAGAACTGTAGACCACGCGGAGGTAGCTCCAGTGAGACAAGGAGATGAGGTTACTCATGATTGCCTTCTGAAGAGGTTTTTGGATTTGAGACCCAGGGAGTTTCATGGGAGTCTGAGTTTAGACGTAGCGAAGAACTAGCTTTGCAACATTGAGAAGAACACTAAGATGTTGAAGTTGTCGGAGGAGAACTAGGTGCTCTTTGCTACACATATGCTTGAGGATGAGGCCCCGATCTAGTGGAAGGCCACTCGGACTATAGAGGGTCAGACTACTACACGGGCTCATTTTCGAGAATTATTCTTGACCGCTTATGTTCCTGAAACAGCGAGGGAACACAAGAAGGTGGAGTTTCTAACCTTACGATAGGAGGACATGTCGGTATGGGAGTATACCCACAGATTTCTTCGACTAGAGGCGTATGCACCTTAGTTAGTGGGTAACCCGAGGGAGAGAACATGATTCTTCCGCTGAGGGCTGAGGGCCAATATTAGGCAGGTGACATCGACAGCTACTGAGGCTACTCTTGAGACCATTTAGAGGCAAACGCTACAGTTCGAGACTGATGGGAGAGATGAGCGCCCGATGGTCCAGATGGTATATGGTGCCACAGTACAGCCGCAGCAGTAATTACAGCCCCAGTCATTAACTCCAAGAGCTTATTGAGGTGGAGCTCGAGCAGTTAGATACCCAAGGAAGAGGAAGTACTTGGGAGGCGATCCAGAGGGGAGTAGAGTTAGCCATCTTCCTTAGTCCCAATTGCTGCCACCCCAGTTCAGACATAGTAGCCGGCGGGACAACCACTAAATCAGTATGGGGTCCGAGGTAGAGGTCAAGGAAGGAGCCGAGATTCAGGACATAGAGGTTATAGGCCGACCCAGACATACCAGGCTATGCAAGGACGTCGGTTTATATGTTATCAATGTGGTCAGCCAGGCCACAGACGATATGAGTGCCCTATGCTTGTTCCAGCTTCCAATGTACCCATCACTACTATTACTCGAGGGAGAGCACAAGCCATCACACAGCCTGATCCAGAGGCTACCACGTGTAACACCCCAACCCCCACATTCCTTGAATTTTGGACAACCACCATTATTTTGACGGTGGACTTAACCAATTGGCGGGTCGGGCCGGTGTTACTTTACAAGTGACACACACTTGACTTTCTATTTTTCAATACCACATGC